>VZTM01008051.1:3267-15214 GCA_013400555.1 Jacana jacana
AAATGAAAATTTACAGATATATCAAAAAATTGTATCTATCCTTTCCTACTCTGGGTGCCTATAACCATCTCTGTTCTCAAGAGAAAAGTATTCTTTTCAAGGCCAAGAGTATTAACTTTCAGTTGACAGATTCCAAGAAAGGAAAATACTAACCAAAACCTCCTTGCTTAGAATGATAACAGTAATTATTAAATCATCAGTTTATCCCTAGTTAGTAAAAATGCTAAACTTCATATTGAAGTCCAAATTCACCATTTTGCTGAATATTAATATATCAATTCATATATATTTCTGCATTGGATCATCCACTGGTGCTCAATTAGTTCTCCATGTAAAAGTAAAAGTACTCTGATATGATAAGTCAAAAACTATAGCTTTAGTATTTCTCCTTTGGTAGAATGATGGCAGTTCACGCTGATACAGTTACATTACAAACAGCATGCAAGAGATTTCTTGAAACAGAAAGCTATTTCTTTCTAAACTGTTTAAAGAAAATAAAATAAATAATATGCACATATTTTATTCCCTTATTTTTTCTGGCCTGCTTGCCTTACAATAATGTTTCACCTGATTGCTTATGTCAGATATATTACTGTCATGTCATAAACTATGCTGTATTCCAAAGTAGATTAATGATGAATATTTGGTTAGAGATGAGAAAACAATGCCACACTGATTTTTGGAAGGTGAGTTCTGAACAGAATTAACAAGGCAATCTGCACAGGGTACAGACCTACTACACATAGCATCAAGATTAAACACAGAATCTGTGGACTGCCTAGCCAAAAGGGGAGGCTGATAGAGTTGATAGATGTTTTCAGACAACAAAACTTTTGCAATTATTTTCTGATGTCAGTAGAAGATTGTTCCACTGACATAAATGAGATATCTAATGTAATACATCATATTCTATGGTTTGAAATGAATGCACTTGCTGAACGTAAGCAGCTGGGAGTGGGCAAAACACGGAAAACCTTACCTAGAGCTATATCATTCAGTCTGATCCAAAACAGTGTCCCACTGAAATTAATTCGACTTTTAAAAATTCTTATTTGCCACTTCTTCCAAAGGTACTTATTCTATTTTTTTCTGTTGATTGAGTATTAAGCCACTACAATGAGCTCAGTGCTATTTTTGAAGGATATAGAATCTTTTAGTTTGGAAAAGACCTTTAAGATCATTAAGTCCAACAGTTAACCTAGCACTGTCTCTAAAGACTAAACCATGTCTCTAAGCACCACATCTACACATCTTTTAAATACCTCCAGAGCTAGGGACTTAATCATTTCCCTGGGCAGCCTGTTCCAGTGCTTGACAACCCTTTCAGTGAAGAAATTTTTACTAATATCTAATCTAAACCTTCCCTGGCACAAATTGAGGCTGTTTCCTCTTGTCTTATCACCTGTTAGTTGGGAGAAGGGACTGACCCCCACCTCACTACAACCTCCTTGCAGGTAGCAGGTAAAAAGCGATAAGGTTTTCCCCTTCATCCTCCTTTTCTCCAGACATATTTATAGCAGGGAAATACCCCTATTTTAAAGTGTTCCTCCTTCAAAATTTCCATTTATTTGGAAAAAAGCTAACTGAAATCACAATTTGTGATGTGAACACATTTAGCAAGTGTTGCTGTACAAATTTCTCTGCAAGAAGAAACTGTACCAGTAGCACACAGTGGATACCACAAAAAGAAACAATGAGTGTTCACAGTGGATGACTCTCTGATTGAGGGGCACTGAGGCATCCATCTGCTCACCTGACAGGGAGTCACAGAGCTATGCTGCCTTCCAGGAGCTAAGGTCCAAGATATTGCCAAGAGGATACCACAACTCACCAAGAGCACAGACCATCCAGTAATATGCTTTTCTGTGAGCACAAATCATAGAATCAGAATCATAGAGTTAGAGTTGGAAGGGACCTTAAAGATCATCAAGTTCCAAGCCAGAACATGGGCAGAATCAAGGAAGACTACAAGGCTCTGGGGGTGGCAAGTGAAAAGTCCTGCTGCCCAAGTTATTTTTTCTTCCATTTTACCAGTTAGAGGAAAGGGTGCATCCAGCAACAGGTGTTTAATGTAAATAAAACTCTGGCTTCCTGACTGGTGCTGTCATGAGGGCTTTGACTTTTGCCACAATGGGCCATTCTTCAATGACTATCGCCTGCAAGGCAGGGATAGGGTCCACCTCTCTAGAAGAGGCAAGGGAACCTTTGGCAACAGGCTGGCCAACTTGGTGAAGTGAGATTTAAACTGAAGGACCTGGGAGGCAGGGTCCAAAGTGGCAATGCTCAGGACACTACAGCTACCTGGAGAATAAGCCAGGCCAAGCAAAGCAGTGAAAATTGTCCCTTTATCTGCCTCTGAAGATAAGAAACAGAAGACCAACCACCTCAGGTGTATGTATACCAAATGCATGCAGCCTAGAGAACAAACAGGAGGAACTTCACACACAGTCAGGAAGTAATGAGATCACAAGAATAACTAAAACATAGTGGGCCAACTCCCATGACTGGAGGATCAGAATGGATGGCTATAGGCTGTTTCACAAAGACAAGCAAGGAACAAGAGGAGGAGGAGTTGCACTCTATGCTAAGGAGAACCTTGAACATACAGAAGTCTACTATGGTGACTGCAGAGGCACTGTTGAATGACTCTGGACCAAAATCAGAGGGGTCACCTCCAAGGGGAAATCTCACAGCAGGCATCTGCTACTGACCTACAAACCAAGATGGTAAGGCCAATGAAGCAATATCTGGGTCACCTAAATAAGCTTCAGGTCAACAGAACCTGGTTCTCATGCATGACTTCAACTACCCAACATTCGCTGGAAGAACAATATAGCAGCTCGTAGACTGCTCATCAAGTTCCTGGAATGCATAGAGGACATCTCCCTCAGACAAATGCTAGATGTGTGAACCAGGAATGAGGCACTGCTGGACTTGCTACTCACAAACCAAGAAAATCTGGTTTGTAATATCTCTGTAAGTGATTTTACTGCCTTGGCTACAGTCAAAATATTGTGGACTTTGAGATCCTGCTGAGCATGCTGATGGTTAGTACCAAGACAAAGTTTTTGGATTTTAGAAGAGCAAACTTCAGCTCTCCCAGAGCTCAGCTGGGAAGGATTCCATGGAAAGCTTCTATGGAGGATGAAAGAATTAATAAGTGCTGGGATTTTTTCAAGAACACCATCTTGGAAGCACAAAAAAAACGTTCATCCCTTTTAAAAGTAAGGGAAGTAAGCAGAGCAAGATACCCCTTAGCTTAACTGCAAGCTTCTGAATCTGCTCAAAACTAAAAGAGAAGCATACCAAAGATGGAAAAGTGGATGAATATCTGTTGAGAGCTACAAGAGTCTTGCCAGGGTGTGCAGAGATGCAGCTAAAAGAGCAAAACCTCAGTTCAAATTGAAGTTGGTCAGAGATGTTGCCCTGCTTCTAGCAGGAATAAGGTTAATTTTCACAAAGCTGGGAGCTGGGACAGGACAGGCAGGACAGCTGACTCAAACTAGCCAAAGGGTATTGGATACTATGTGATGCCGTGCTCAGTGTAGAACTGGAGGTGCTGGTCAGGGTGGGGCAGGAACCATCCCTTGGGAACAGGCTGGCGCTTTTCCAGCTTCTGGTTGGTAAGCAGTGTTACATTAACCATGTTTTGCTATTCCTTTGCCAGTATTACTGCTGCTGTTTCCCTCTTGACTTTGATGTTTTGTTAACCTATCTCTTTTTCTCAACTCACCAGACTTGCCTTTTTCTTCTTTCTTTCCCCCCGCCACTGCTGGGTGGGGGAGTGAAAAACCACAGGGTTCTCTGTTGCTGGTTGGAACAACACCACAACATATGGGAAAAACTACAAGAAAGGGTTCTTCAGGTACATAAACAATGGGCAGAAACAGGAAGAACTGCCTGCTGTTAAACAGGAGACATGAATTAGTCACCAACAATGATGAAAAGGCAGAGATTCTAACACTTTCTTCACCTCTGTCTTCAGCAGCACTGTTGGGCCCCAGGCTTTGTGAACACCAACCCAGGTTGATGCAAAAATGGACTCAACACCAGAGGAGTAAGAGTTGGCATGCATATCATTATAGGAGAGTGCAGCACCGATTGGGATCTACTCAGCTGGGGAGCAGCTCTATGGACAGGGGTCTGNTAGTGGTGGATTCCTCGACACCAGACATTTTTAAGATTGAGCTAGAAAGGGTGCTGGGCTGTGTTATCTAGACTGTGCCTTTGCCATAAAAGGTTGGACCAGATGATCCCCAAGGTCCCTTCAAACCTATAATTCTATGATTCTATAAAGTATATATTTTTAGAATCATCACCAATGTGAAGAACCAGATGTCCCAAACACCACTCCATTCTTCATTCTTACAAATGAAATACAAATGAGATACAAAGAATTTTTATGAACTTACATCAAGAATAAATGCCATTCTGTCTTAACATTTATAAATTCAAAACCTAACACGCTCCAATTCCCAGCTTTTCCCTCTTTTTCAGCTTCCCTTTGCTCCAGAGACTCTCAAATCCATTCCCAAACCTGTTTCTTAATATCAGCACAACGTTCAACGGTCAGGCTGCAATGTGCTTATCTTAATATAACATTATGAAATGGAAATTCTTGGCAGGAAGAAGAGAAAAAACAATTTTCCAGATGCTAAACTAAGTCCATTATCTAGGTAAACTGCATATATGTTTATGACTAAAAAGCTTATTTTATCATGGGAGTGCTTGAAAATGTTCAGTTTAGCCAGTTTTACTTTACAGTTGAGAAACAACAGGCCAAGCAGTGCATGTAATGTTACCTTTTTTGTTTATTCTACTAGTAAAGACTTTGTACTGGAGAAGAGCAACAGAATGCAGATTGCTTACACCNTCTTGCCAGGGTGTGCAGAGATGCAGCTAAAAGAGCAAAACCTCAGTTCAAATTGAAGTTGGTCAGAGATGTTGCCCTGCTTCTAGCAGGAATAAGGTTAATTTTCACAAAGCTGGGAGCTGGGACAGGACAGGCAGGACAGCTGACTCAAACTAGCCAAAGGGTATTGGATACTATGTGATGCCGTGCTCAGTGTAGAACTGGAGGTGCTGGTCAGGGTGGGGCAGGAACCATCCCTTGGGAACAGGCTGGCGCTTTTCCAGCTTCTGGTTGGTAAGCAGTGTTACATTAACCATGTTTTGCTATTCCTTTGCCATAAAAGGTTGGACCAGATGATCCCCAAGGTCCCTTCAAAGCTATAATTCTATGATTCTATAAAGTATATATTTTTAGAATCATCACCAACGTGAAGAACCAGATGTCCCAAACACCACTCCATTCTTCATTCTTACAAATGAAATACAAATGAGATACAAAGAATTTTTATGAACTTACATCAAGAATAAATGCCATTCTGTCTTAACATTTATAAATTCAAAACCTAACACGCTCCAATTCCCAGCTTTTCCCTCTTTTTCAGCTTCCCTTTGCTCCAGAGACTCTCAAATCCATTCCCAAACCTGTTTCTTAATATCAGCACAACGTTCAACGGTCAGGCTGCAATGTGCTTATCTTAATATAACATTATGAAATGGAAATTCTTGGCAGGAAGAAGAGAAAAAACAATTTTCCAGATGCTAAACTAAGTCCATTATCTAGGTAAACTGCATATATGTTTATGACTAAAAAGCTTATTTTATCATGGGAGTGCTTGAAAATGTTCAGTTTAGCCAGTTTTACTTTACAGTTGAGAAACAACAGGCCAAGCAGTGCATGTAATGTTACCTTTTTTGTTTATTCTACTAGTAAAGACTTTGTACTGGAGAAGAGCAACAGAATGCAGATTGCTTACACCGGCCTATTTCTCTATCAGCTCCATCTTGCATTTACCTACCCAATTCCACATAAAATTCAACCAGCTATCTGGGGCAATGAAGTAAACAGGACATACATTGCTTATGCATTTGAAATTTATGCTACCAAATATGTAATTGAAGGAAACAAGCTCTGGAAGTCCTTTATAAACTTCAGGGTTAGAAACAAGATTCATGGGAAGGGAAATGCTTGGGTTATATATCCACAAAGCTCCAGCATCATAGGATGCATCACTTGACCAAGCAGATGACTGTTTATAGGAGATAAGTATGCGTACCTTTGAAAGCTTTAAATTAACAGTGTCACTTACATGATCACTACAGAGAGTATATATGTCCTGCAGGTTATTTAGTTGAAGTTTACTATAGCTATGTAGTGACAAAAAAAAACAGTTCTGACATTTGATTGGAAATGAAGTTGCTAGCAAATGCTGGCTTGGCAGTTTACCATCACATATTTAAAACATTTCTTCAGCTTATCTCGTTACTTTATTTAGTCTTCTAGGTAGGAAATAAACAGAAAATGCAAACAAGTAGTTCAAGGACTCATTATATCCAAGTGGATGAGAGCTGTCTTAGGAAAACACTCCATTATTCAAAGTGTAAAATGCCCTCTGGTATACGGCTGAGTTCACAATACCTACTCCGTATCACAAGACATTCTCTCTCCCCCAGTCTCTCTGTACAGTACCCTAAATGATGCTAATATAGTGTGTTTCAGAAATTAGGCAAATCATTCTGGTTTCTCTGAAAATTTGGAAAAGCAATTCTACACCTTTAAGTTATAACAGATTTAGGCTGGTTATTTACAGAGGGGGTATTAACATTTTCACCATCATTTTTTAAAATTCTCCTCCCCCAAAACTACAAATAACATACACAAATGCTGCAAACCATAAATCAGATTCAAAATACATTCTGGATAGTACTTGCTCAGAGTTTACAACCAAAAGCTGAAACAGACACTCGACTACTTTGAAAATCATCAGTAATGTAAAGAAAAATCCGTCTACCAGCTCATATGAAATTATCTTTTTTTACTTATTTTGTCTGTCAGTCTTCATCTAGACACTTTCATCTTCCCTTTCAAGGTCTGTCAAAAATCTGTGTCTGAATCTTAAGTGACACCGAAAAGCTTTAAACCATCTGATACATTGCTCAGTTGTTTTGTCCTCTGAACAGATACTACATCAAATTGTAGCTTGTAGAACATGAACAGAGTGAAGAAACATGTTTCAGCTACATCTGTTCTCTAAAGGATGCCATTGAGGGCCACTTGGTCAGTATCTTCTCTTACTACTTTTAGTATAAAAAGAGCACAGGCAGAAACTCATAGGTTGATTCAGTACCAGTTGACAGAGCACCATTCATTGTGAAAGAGCACTTCTCCATTTTGGGTAACTGTGAATAGATGTTTTAAGATTACATTGTGGTTTTGTAACCAATTAATCCAACAAAGAAAACTTGCATTAAATTTGCTTAGATTTGTGCCCTTCTTGCCCCTTTCCAAAACTTTTTTCACCAAAAAGGCTTCTGTCATTTTGAAAATAGAAGTTTAGGTCAAAATTTCAGGTTAAGTTTGGTTTAATTTGCAGATACAGGCAAGAGGGAATACCAGAGACTAATGGGGGAAAACACCCAACACCTGTTTAGCCCAACAAAAAGTATATTGTTAATTTGATGATGGGCCCTTATCTCTCATATAACTACCATACTATAGATTCATTCTCTTGCTCCATTTCTCTGAAATAATAAACATTCAGGTATTTTTTATAAATCTCAACATTGGGCACACACAGTAAGGAGACTCAACCTTAGACCTTCTAGCACAGGCCCTTTCTGAACATATTAGCACTTTAGACTCCTTAACTTTGATCAGAATAAAGTATTTAAAGTCACCTAGATGAGTGCCTTACGTACTGTGTGGAAGAGAAAACAACCTCCTACAAAAATCAGTTACAAAATATATAGTGTCTGTTATAAATGATGCTATCAAGAACTTGGTACACATGCTGCCAAGAAACAAAGACATTGATCTCTAAAAACAGATATGGTATGCATAAGAAATACTATGCTGCGTTTACCTGGGTTTACTTTGTGGGTGAACTAGTTCGGTTAGTACTATGGATCACTGCTTGAGCTTGCATACAGAGCTCTGAGTTCTTGGTACTAGACAGAAGATGTCTACACATATATACATATATATACACATATATATACAGTAAAGGTTGGGAAATGACCTGTTGGAGAGCAGCGTAGGGGAAAGGGACCTGGGGATCCTGGTGGACAGCAGGATGACCAATGGGCCAGCACTGTGCCCTCATGGCCAAGAAGGCCAATGGCATCCCGGAGTGTATTAGAAGGGAGGTGGTTAGTAGATCGCAAGGTTCTCCTCCCCCTCTACTCTGCCCTGGTGAGACCCCATCTGGAGTATTGTGTCCAGTTCTGGGCCCCTCAGTTCAAGAAGGACAGGGAACTGCTTGAGAGAGTCCAGGGCTGGGCTACCAAGATAATTAAGGGAGCAGAGCATCTCCCATATGAGAAATGCTGAGGGAGCTGGGTCTCTTTAGCTTGGAGAAGAGGAGACTGAGGGGTGACCTTATTAACGTTTATAAGTATGTAAAGGGTGAGTGTCAGGAGGATGGAGCCAGGCTCTTCTCAGTAACGTCCAATGATAGGACAAGGGGGAATGGATGCAAGCTGGAACATAGGAGATTCCAGTAAAATATGAGGAAAAAATTCTTCACAGTGAGAGTGACTGAACAGTGGAACAGGCTGCCCAGGGAGGTTGTGGAGTCTCCTTCTCTGGAGACATTCAAGACTCGCCTGGACGCGTTCCTGAGTGATCTGATCTAGGTGTTCCTGCTCCAGCAAGGGGATTGGACTAGATGATCTTTCAAGGCCCCTTCCAATCCCTGATATTCTGTGATTCTGTGATTCTGTGATATCGACCACAGGCTCAAAGCTCAGTGAAACAAGGATGTGTAACCCACCACAAAGCTGTAAACCTTTGCTCACTTCACTGGAAGCGAAGCAGTTGACAATAAATTGTTACCTGAGGATGGCCGCCTAAGAAAACACCACACCACTAGGAACTGTTAATAATTCTAGAAGTCGAATCTCATCTGCTAGCCTTTGTGGTTGTATTTTACAGTTTTGATTATCACTCAAGTTACAATACAAGATAATGAAATGGGCACATATCTGTTGATTTTCACCAAAACAAGCAGTACCTGATGGAAGTTTCAACACAGCCATCACTACCCTCATTCAATTTCCCTACATCCCACTGTTTGCTACTCCACAATAGAATAAGATGATTTGTATATAAAATTTTAGATAAGCTTCCAGAAGTTAAAACAAACCAGTATTAAGATGATCCATGTATATATTAATACAATACTAAAATATCAAATTCAGTTGTTCTTTTCCATCTGAGTACAAGTATATATTTTTCTGACTTGGTGTATTTCTGAAAAAAAAACCCTGAAAGCTGTCTCTACAACAAACTGTTCTGAAGAAACTCTTACAGATGCATATGAAGACATTTCAGACAAATAACATGCAGGTTTTAATAGTCAGAGAAATTACAAAATGATCAAAGAATTCATTAGTCTGCCAAAAGTTCCTTATCAACTGAGAAAGATGGAAAACACATCTAGAATCAAGAATATATTGAGAATATTTTATTTAACTAACAAAATCAGCTTTTTAGAAGTTACAATTTTAAGCCATTCTTTGTTCTACCTTTGCTAATGAACAGTTGCTTACGGTGTCTATGCTGATTAAAAACCAGCACTATTATGCTTGCAGTATTGTCCTGACAATACACAAAGAGTAGAGTAGCACAAAGAAGAGTGATGGGATGCATAATTACGCACAGATGTCATATTAGCTAAAGTAACCCCCAACTGTTTGTGATAAAGCTTCAAGTGAGGTTAATAAATCAGTGTATTTTTTATTTCATTAGAAAGGATCAGGATGAAATTAAGAAGCTTTGTTTCCAGGAGGGATACAAAGCTCAGTTTTACAATCAATCAAACCTAGATGAATATAGAAAAAAATGTTTAAGAATATGTTTCTGCATCCTTAAATGTATTCATATTAATTGTTCAGTCACCCATTGTGTTTATTTGATGCAAATATTCCAGTAAGAAGTTTGGTGACAGAATGCTTAGGCAAATACAAAATTTCACGAGTTGCTTTCTGCAAGCATCCTACAATTCTAACACAAAGATTCACTGAAACGGGAAACAAAGTCTCCATGTGATTCCTGCATCCTAACAAACAGTTTCAATTTCAAATGACAAGTATGTAAAATTAGTTATGCCAAGCGATTTATGCCCCAAAAGTTTTCCACACGGACAATTTGCTCCACATTGCTTGATGCCAAACAACAAATACATTTGGAGTTATCTTAAGGTCTTCATGAAATTCAATTAAAAATCATTAAGTGAATTGTATTAGTGAATTATTCACACACATCACTTTAAACACTAAAGGTATATCTGAAACAGAGGAAAAATGCAGTAATAATTTTAAATGACCACAGCAATATTAATAGCTTAAGTCAAGATGCTGAAAAATTGAAAGGATCCCAGTATACAGGTACGTGGACCTAGATTTTAAAATTCCAGCAGAAAACAGCTTGCTGAGAAAAACCTAGCAGTAATGCAAGTTCATAAGCACTCATGTTCCCAAATACAGTTCATTACCTAAAAAACGACAGAAGCATGAAAACGGTACTACTCTTCTGTTACCTGCTCTTCTAAGAAGTTATTCTTAGTGCAATGGGAAACTTCAAACTAGATCTGAAACTTTATAGCTCTTCCTATATTTTAATCTATTTTTAGACTAAAAACGGGAAACCTCTGCTCTGTTCAATCCCATTTGTTATGGGACTGTAACTGGTGAATGACCTCATTTAAAGAGAATCTCATGGTGCAGTCACACAAGAGAAGAAATTGCCCATACTATGGTTTTTGAGAGCAGGCTCTACATGAAGAAATATTTGAAGTGTGAGGAAACCTAACACCACACTTTTTAATGCTAACCTTAAATAAACACTATTAATCATGCAATGATCCCAAGAACTATCAAAGACAGAAGGCACATCCCAAATCTGAAATTAACTACCTCTGGGACCTAACAGCTCCTACCAGCACCTGCAGGATTAACATTGAATTCCAGTGATGTATAACTGGTCACTAATTAATCATAAGGAAACATTTTATCCTTGGTCACTAATCATCAATAGCCAGCAGGTTTCAGACTATTTTTAAACATCTAACAGAAAAATTGACTATGCAATTCTGGTGAGTAACTAGAAACAAAATTCATGGCCTTCACTTACTTGTGGAATATAATCATGTATTTTTTAACTTCACTTACCCTGAGGGTTTGTGAATGATTTCTGCTCATTCCAATGCATTTTTGACATCAAACTTTTTATTCTTGATGATCACATTTCAGCAGCTTCACTTGACATCATTTACTCTAATTGCATTGGTATAGACAAACATAGCGTTTTGCTTGAATACAAAAAGCCTATGCCTGGACATATTGTCAATCTCATTTCTTCAGCCATATTTTTAAGAAAGAATTTCAAAGGGGGTCAAAGAAAACATGGGACTTGGATGTAACCAGAATATTATAATCCCTTTGAAGTTATATCAGATTTGAATATTCTAACTGAGACTCTGAACTGGGCAGGACTACTTTGCTCAAACTTCCACACGTGCACCAAATTCAACATAATGTGCTGTGCTACTATTCTGTGCTGGATTTAAAAGCTTCCCTTTGTATTCCTTAATTTAGGAAACAAAAAACATCTCCAGACAGTGTTATAAGGTTTTTTTTTCTGTTTTGGTTTTCTGTTGTGGTGAGTTTTTTTTATTATTTTGTTAATTTCAAAAGATTCTTCATTTCTGTACTAGTGACAAAGTTAAATATGCAGCCATATTCAGTACTGTACATGGCACTTTGGAACAGAAATCAACAACGTAATTATAATCAGTCTTGAATTCAATTAAATTATTTTCAATCAACATTTTAGAGACACATATTTCTGGCATCAGAAGTAAACTTATTTAATTGTCAA
>VZTM01008052.1:0-12594 GCA_013400555.1 Jacana jacana
CAATCTTTGTACATTTAGCAGTATTAATAGCAGAGACATTCACCCTCATTTTCACTCTTCAAAGTTCTTTTGTCCACTTAATGAAGTGGAAAACTTCCAATATGCTCTCAGAATTTTAGTAGGGTTTCCTTTTTTTTTTTTTTGGCGAGGCTATTATTTATCTAGTGATGGTAAATGACAAAAGACTTCCTCGTTCCAACAACATCTTGAAATTACATTATGGCACTCCCTTCCTTGGTCATGCTATTCCTTTACCAGACAGAGCACTTAATATCTATATTAACTTGTGTAGTATGACAACCTACCATAAAATCCAGCTATCTTTTAATTGGAGCTACCATCTAGCATATGCTGCTTGAATTTAGCATGGGAATATAGGAAAAAAAGAAATATTTTATAACACTAACAAGAGAAGGTTAGAAATTTAGCAGTATAAATTTGCTTATGCATAAAAAATCTATATAAATAGAACTTCTTTATCCTCATCTCAATAACCAAGTTAAACTGCAATTTGCTTCCTGAGAATTATGATGCACAGAAAGACGTGTGGCCTAGCATAAACATATTTCACATGGTCACTAGGGCTTTTAATGTCACATTGATTACAGCAGCCCTGAGAAAGTACATACTTAAGTCTTATAAAATGTTAATTTCTCTACACAAATACCACTGATACTGCACCATATCTGAAACTAATTCTTACATGTCCAATTGCTTCTAACAACCGCAAAACACTCTACAGAAGGAAAAGCCTCTACATGTTAGGATTTTTCCTTTTTCACCTCTCTCTTTTTCAGTTATGGCATAACGTCATAACCTGCTTTTTTCAAAGAGCACTTCTGCTGCTTGCCCTCTTTCTTTTTCCTGTTTCAGCCACTGCACCTTTCTTCTTGTCCCTGCTAAATTGTTGTTTCTTTCTTTTCCATCTCATCTCCTTGCTTGTCCTTCTTGCCCACATAGCTAAGATAGGTTATTATTTTTATGACTAAAGCAATCCTCTACTTAAAGCTTGATGGCATATACTGCTTAAAGTCCAGATTCTGTAACACTGGGCAGAAGGGAAGAATGAAGGCGGAAAAAAAGTACAATACCATGGCTTCAATTTAATTTTCTAAGGCAAATATCTCCTTGTAACTGTGCACAGCACAGCACATGCTATATAGCATGATTTCTATAGTTTCTCTTCCAGCAGTCACTTTTCACTAAGTGAAAGGTGCAGTCTTGGTCCCTGGGTTTGCAACACATGAAGAGGCCACCGGACACTTCTCTTGTCTGAGCTCATACAAAACAACACATGCCTTAACTCCTTGGCACTACTCTCCCACATAGTCTTTTTACAAGATCAGTAACAGACAGAAAATCCTTCAAAGAAAGGCCATAAATGCAGAGTAAGAGAAGTGGGGGCTGAGGGTGAGAAGAACAAGAGAAGTAAAGCAGAGCAAAAGAAAATCACTGAAAATGAGCACACATGAGTACTCCTCTTTCAGGTAATCCCAGCGTAAAAAGCTAGAGGGAATGTATGCTTCCCCTGTATGGGATAACCCATTTCTTGCTGTGTTACCCAGGGAAAGGAGGGCAGTAAATGCTACATGGGAATAGCACCTGCAGTTGGCTGCAGCACTCAGTCCATCCCTTCTGACAAGCCTGAAGCTTTCCAGGGCCTAGGAAGTGATGGCTGTGTGTAATCAGGTGGCAGAACCAGTCTGACAGTGTACGTGTGTATAGTGAGTGAACCAAAGAAATCAGGTAAGATAGGTCTTGGGAGAGCATGATGCTGTAGGTTCTGCTAAGCAGATTCAGTGACATTTGGGTATCTGGTGAACATTTGTTTATTGCAACCTGCCCATCCCATCTAGACTGGATTTTTTTGCGAATTGTTTTTGAAATGTTGTCTGAGGAAAAAGGCAAATTATGTGCATGTGAACAACTATAGGACTACTTGT
This sequence comes from Jacana jacana, assembly GCA_013400555.1. NCBI lineage: Eukaryota > Metazoa > Chordata > Aves > Charadriiformes > Jacanidae > Jacana > Jacana jacana. Next base: position 1,944 of record VZTM01008052.1, read on the forward strand.
TTGTTTGTCTGCTTTTAAGTACTGTGCTGTATTTCACGACAAAGATTTGGAAATGAGTAAGAAAAAGCCCACACACCGTGTTCAAACAAATTCTGTAATCTCTGGGCTCATCTATATACTAGCAGACATGGGGAGTGTCACAGATTGTCCTATTGTAAATGTCTAAAAAGGTGCTGTCCCCTCAGCAACCACCTGAGCAACTAAATGTGGAAACTATTTACAGTTCTTCAGGGAGTGATGGCCAAATGTTGATGACTTTTTTGTGCATAATTATGTGCAGTCAATGCAATTCAGATACAGAACTTGAAAAAACAGAACACCTGAGTAGCTAAATCTGTTGAGGAAGTGCTGTATGCAGTGACTGTAGCTTCTTGCTTTACGTCATTACCATTGTGGGTTAGATGTTCTTCAGAATCTGATCACATCTTTGATAACAAGGATAGCATGATACTATGCACTTTTACTTTCTTCACCTTCGCTGACAGGTAAAAAACCCTTATATTTTAGAAACTAATGAAGTGCACACATAGACATGCCTGTCGTATTTCTCACTAAAAGAGAATGTAAACCAGATAAAAATGGTACCTAACAGGTAGCCCTCCCTAATGTGTTGTTTGCACTCATGGATAATAACACAGATACAGGATGCACAGTGTTAACTGGCAGGGAGTTCTCACTCCACCAGTGTGCATGACACCACAGAAGCAGCACATCACCCTTAACTCCTACTGACTTTATTATGGGCATTAATATAGGAATGAACCATAAAGACAAGAAGAAATCTAGCATATATTTCTGGAGAGCAAATAATCTGTTTTGTAACATGATTTTTTCTGAATTACAGCAAGTCCCTCTGAAAAAAAAGTTGTGGTGTTTATTTTTCCTCTTTGCATATAATTCCCACCGTAGAAACCCCCCTTCAGTGGAGCAGAGTTAATGATTCTGGCTGATACTGACAGACACTGGGGAAATTATGGGAATGTTGCCTTAATATGGCATCACAAGAAGAAAAAATGTGGGCATGTTTTGTGGTTCAAGCCCGAGATTTAATTGTACTGCAGCAACATGAATTGTGCTACTAACAAAGTGATTAAGCTTTTCATAATTTCACATGATTTGCTGTTCACATGATAGACTAAAATGCAATTACTTCTGTCATATTAGTAGGTCTTAACTGGATTATCTTTGCAGAAAATGATTCATGGGACTGAAATGGCTGGCAAACAAAGTTCACTGACTTGATTTGAAACACAATACAAAACATTCAGTATAAACGTGTCAAATTGCACCACAGCAAGGCAAGATTGTTGCAATCTGTGTCCTTTTGTCCTGTAAAATCCATTTTTTTTTCTGCTCTCTTTAGAGTTTCTGTAATATCATTGGCTGTCTCTTAACTACAATGAAATACAGTGCCAACTACAGAATACTAAAATAGAGGGAGTAGAAAAAATTTCTTACTTATAATAACACTTACAAACATTATTTCAGTTTATTCATTCAGCTCTTGATTATTTTTAACATTTTCTAATGTTATGTATTTTACTATTTTACATTCTATTTGACAATTACTATTCCTTCTAATAAACACACTTGATTCAAAAAACCAAGGTTCTTAGAAAGATTCTTAGTCAACCCAAGAAAGCCCAAGATTATTAGAAATCCTCAGGCAACTACTGAGGTAGGATTTAGAGTCTCTGAGGTACCATTGCACGGCAAGTCATCTTAACTCTCTGGACACTGATGTTGCCCAGACTAACAGCTTGCTTAGAAAGATATGTAAAGACAAGTCCTCTCAAAAGTCTTCCAGAAGATCTCGGGCAGACCTTGGTCTACCGAAAAATATTTAATAGGAACGTATTAGAGGAAGGCGTGCTCATTCCTCCTTTATGTCCTCTCACTGATTAACTTGCTGAAGGTGCAGCAGCTGTAAATTCCTTCACAGAAATGGCACACTGTCATCTGACTGCAGTGTGAGGAAAATTTGGGTGGACAATGACTCTGTGATGGACCTTCAGGAATGAAGGCAAGGTGGGGCACTGGCCAGAGGGGTAAAAAACCAGCTTCTCCAGTGTGGGGTACTCCCCTTACTGCAGGTGTACAGGCCACTGCAACCAGCAAAGCCACATCACTCCTGCTACCTTCTTTGCTGTGGGAGCCTGTAGCAGGGCTGATAACAGAGAAGCCTGTAACAGTTGCTGATAACACCAAGCAGCCTCTCTGCAGTGCCACCCTGCACTGAGGGTGGGCCCATCCCACCCCACCCCACCCCACCCCAACCTCAGTCAGACCAAGATGGTTATATCACCCAGCCAGAAAAGGGAAATAACGTCCATTCTCCTGTGACTATGAGTGACCACAGTTCTGCTGAACTGTTGCCCCTGAGCAGCAATGTGCAGACAGTAAAGCAGTTTGATAATTCAACAGGCTGTCCTACTGGACATATAGTTTCCTCTCTTTCATGTAAATAGCTGTAGATGAATTTCATGTGTACCTATCTTCCAAATATTTTCAGTTTGCCGATGTAACTTCTGAGAAAGCCAAGATAAAAGAATACAGTTGAAGGAAAGAAAGGAAAAAAACCAACTTTAAATCATGTTTCATCTGTATAGGTATCTCAGTACACCAGAGAATTGCTGGACAGAATTGCTGTACCTACCGGAACAGTCCATTAACATACCTGAACTCTGTTCAGGTAAACTAAGTTTTATCAGAGATAAAATGTGCCTCTTTCACAGCTTTTCAACAAACTTGGTAACTTAACAGATTTGTGAAGTTAACTACAGTACTTACGATCTTAACATAATAAACACCATATTATAAATATTATGTCATAAACCCAGTAATCCAGGGAAAATGCCAGTTCTTCCCTAGTCTACATTTTCTTATGAATTTGGATGTGTCCTGGTGGAAGTACCTGTTCTGTTGGGGAACAGCATGTGAAACTCATCAAGCCTTCAGGAAAAGTGAACTCAAATTGGGACACAGGCAAAGAAGGATTGTAGAGTGATGGAAAGAATCAAGAGACTACCTTCTGAAAGGAGATTAAAGAGTCTGGTGTGTCCAACAGGGGTGAGCGAGCTAGAAATACAGAAAACGGTTGAACAGCCGAGAAACAGCACTGTTTTGAAAAATTGATGCATATTGAACCTGAATACATTTAAACTGGAAATTGTAAGGCTTTCAACAATCAGACTTATGAACATAGCTTCCTAGGAGGATGTGCAGCACCAAAAAGCCTAGCCAGTTTTAAAGTGGAGCATAACATGCTACAGAAGTGGATATAAAATGGTGCAACCTGAAGCAGCAGTAGACTAGATGTGATAAAAAAGTATTTCATATTCCCGTGTTTTACAGTACGTTTTAAATGTAATGTCACAATGGTAACTTCTTTTTTGCAGACCTTTCTCATGAGCCCTCTCAGCTGTCACTTCTAGGTTTTAGAAGTGACATCCACTAGAGGACTACCATCCTCCTTTATCCCCATCCACCTGTAACTCAGGTGCCTTTTTTGACTCTCTTCTACAGTCATTCGGACATGTCCAGGTCTTGTTGCTTCCTCCACACCTCCAAATCCACTCAATTTCATGAAACAGTACTTTCATTTGGACCCCTTCTGTCACTCATTTCTGATACTGTCATGTCCTCATTTCTGGTGTTTCTAGTGTCTAACATTTTGCTTACATGGCCTAACATATAATAGCACCAATGGCACCATTCCAATGCCACCCCAAATCCCAGAACTTCTCATCCTTTCTTCTTGTAGAAACCCAGTAATCTTCTGAACTCCTACCACATTTGTTTGCTATCCCAAAGCTGTATGGGAAACGTTGTACACCGTATATAGCCCAAGAGCTCAACAGAGCACATGAGGAAAAATACATCTTCATTTAAGACCTCTGACACACACAACAAAGTAAATGTTTGACAATGGTATAAGAAAGGTGAAACTGGGAATATGTGCCAGATTCTGACCCTTCTTACAGCTTCTGTTTTAAAGGGTCTTGAGAGGAAAGGACAGTAAACAGGACACACGGTTCTCGCTATCCCCTTGCTGGAAGGGCAGTGGAATGAATCTGACTGTAATAAATTGAGATAAGCAGCCGGAAAGGCAATTTAGTGGAAACCAAAGAGAGACAGATAGTGACATGCAGAACCATCCTGATTATGAAACTAGTGAAGACATCAAATCATTGAGAAAGCAGAGATATGACCTAGAAAATTAGTTCAAATTAAGCAAGGCCAGGTTGTTTGTGGCTCCAAAGACATGAAAGGACCGAGAAATGGCTGTTTTGCAATATATTGTGAAAATACTTAGATTATATATAATCCATAGAAATTGTTATCACATGTCACATTTAATCTTCTGGCATGCTAATGGTTCTTGTGGAATGTGCAACACATGGAACAAGAGTAAGAAGAAAAATAAATCTGAAACACTTAGCCCAATATTTCTCCGACTTTCAGCATAATATATAGTACAGATGTGATCCCACACCATGAGAAGGTGTCATAACTAAGAAAAAGTAGGTTTGCAAACAGTACAAGTGTTGTTTGTGAGTAGTCTCAACCTGAACATTTTGTATTTGCTGGGGTATATAAGAAGAAAGTGTCTTTATGATATGTTAAGATGTAAATTGAAAGCAAAAATATTTTTGCAATTAGATTATAGTATTTTTCCTTAAATAATATAGGGAAATGTGAAACAGTAAATATTTTGCTGGTGTTAGTAGTGGTGTTGTTGTTTAAATGGAAAGAAATATTTAATTAACTTTGCTAATTTTGGAGCTTTGTAGAGTGTAAATTGACTCTCGGGTTACTCCTTCCAAAGCTCTCTTCATATAAAAGCTCAGGTCTAGTGATAGTTTCACTTCATTCACATAAAGTGAAATGCATGCTTTGTGTTAAAACAAGACAGAAAATACATGGACAACAGGAAGACACTTTACGTGCCAGAAGAACACGTAAAAGTGGAGTTTTCTTTGCTTCAAAACAGTGCAAGAGCAAAAAAAGAGCACCATGGTTAACTTCAGCTTTCTTTTTTCTTTTGATGGCTGAAGTTTCTGTCTCAGAGCATTTTTGATCCTAGTAGTATGTGAAACTCAGATGAAACTGTTGGCCATTCTGCACTTTACTTTGCCTTTAAACTTAGACATTCTTTCTGAACAGCTTCCATCCTGTATTGATCTGTATGCAGTGTGACAGAGAAGAGAAGACAGATAAGCATCACAATTGTCAGAGGCATAAAAAGTCAAAAGTACCATCTATGCTGCTTTAAATCAGATGAGAAAGAAACCAGGGTCTTCTGTTAAATCTTCCATGCTCCTATAGTTGATTCAGGATGTCTCATCTTTAATTGTTATAAATTCCAAATTAATAAAATGTTGTGCCTCAGAATTCAATAAAGGAATCAGATGTTTGCTTTACAAGTGTACTTGTCAGAAATGGACAAGGTAATAATTCCTATACTTTTGTACATTCCCTTTGATTTTTTTCCTGCTGTGAAGAAACAGCTCTGACTTTGCTAGTTTATTTCAAGAGGCAATCAATCTGCTTCATTGTTTGTAAGTTTCACACTGTACTATGCACGGAAAGAGAAATGCCACAGAAGACAGCCTAAACTAAGCTAATAAGCCACTTTCTGGTAAAGGCACAAGGAGGTGGAAATTGAAACCAGAAAAGCCTTAGGCCATATGCAGAATGGGCTTTATGTTTTAAATCACACTTGTCAGAAAGAACAACTTGCTGGGAGAAACTGAAAGACTTGATCAGTTAGTTTGTGGCGTTTAGAGGCTGCAGGCTACAAAAGAAACTTCCTACCCTCAGAAGTATGGTGAGAATTCAGGGGGGCCTTCCGAGTGGTGAGAAGCTGTCAATAGAGTGATACGTTACTAATTGTTCTGTTGTTGTCTTTGCCCTGTGAAACATTCATTCTTGTAAGAATGTGCTGGTGGTCTTCCAGTAATGCCAGCGTGTGCTGACACTGCTGTGATATGGACGAATTTTAAAGGAGCTACTGAGCTTAAAAGCAGCTGTCAAATCCCCTTGTACCCAATTACAGAGGGAGCCTAGGTGCGAGTGTACCTGACAATCTTTTATTTCCTTTTTTTTTTAAAATACTTACCCATGAACAAAAAATATTCTTATATGGAGATATTACTACTTGATACTGTCATATAAAATAATAATTTTCATTAAAATTAAAGAGAATACATTTTTGGCATGTGGAGCGCAGGGGGTGACATCACAAAGCACAAACCAGGAGCTCCAGTGGCTGCTGCACTCAGCAGCTCCTGGCAAATAGCTGTAGCTGCACCACTTACAGTATCTGCAGCGCTGGTGTTTCAGATAGGGACTAAGTGTACTCTAATCTCGCTCTCAAACGCAGGGAGAAAAGGAAGGCTGAGGCTAGCCTCAGCCTTCCAAGGAGGGAACTGCACAAGCAAGGTGCCTGGCCCTGCAGGGACCAAATAGGTAAAGCTTCCCTTCGTTTCAAAGGTGCCCAACCCACGCCAGGTACTCAGGCGTGCTGGAGAGCTTCACCCACCNCCCCGGCAGCCGCGCCCGCGGGCGAGGAGGAGGGCGGAGGAGGGCGCTGACGGCAGAGTACGGAGCTGCCCTTAACCGCGCGTATGCACCTTCGGTAAACGTGAACCGGCAGTGCGCCCAGGTGGCCAAAGGCCATCAGCAGCCTGGCCTGCATCAGAAACCCGGCGGCCAGCAGGAGCAGGGATGTGACCTGTACTACAGCGCCCTGTACACGGCGCTGCCGAGGCCCCACCTCACTGTTCTCAGTTTGGGGGCCCGCACTACAGGCAAGACACTGAGGTTCTGAAGCAGTGGAGCAGGTCATGAGCACAAGTCTTATGAGGATTGGCTGAGGGTTATCTAGCCCGGAGAAAAGGAGGCCAAGTGAAAACCCAAAAAGGAGGCTGTAGAGAGGTGGGCGTAGGTCTCTTCTCCCAAGTAACAAGTGATAGCATGAGAGGAAATGGCCTCGAGTTACGCCAGAGGAGGTCTAGATTGGATATCAGGAAACATTTCTTCACAGAAAGGGTTGTCAAGCATTGGAACAGGCTGCCCAGGGAAGTGGTTGAGTCACCATCCCTGATGGTGTTTAAAAGACCGGTAGATGTGATGCTTAGGGACACAGTTTAGAGGTGGTTTTGGCAGTGTTAGGTTAATGGTTGGACTTGATGACCAGAAAGTTCCCTTCCAACATAAACAACTCCACGATTCTATGATTTATGGCTGGCTGAAGAAAAGGTATTTGCCATTCATGCAGTCTTTTGTGACTGGTGGCTGAATCAGTTTAACTGTTGCATTACTCTTATCTTCCTCATGAACATCTGAACGACTTCAGTGTCCCACATGTGTGCTGTTGAAAAACACCCAACCCTTCAGAGTCACAGGCAGGCTCACGGGTGTCTGAAGTTCTGAATTTGCTTAGTAACTGGCAGACAGACATCCCATTAAGTGACAAATGAAAGTACTTGTAACCTGCAAATTTATGCAAACTGAATCTCTCAGAATCGTGTTCCCCAAGCACAGAACTATTACAAAACGGTATTGGTCTCATAGATTTGAAAAACACAAGTATTTTAAAAGATTGCAACCTATTCATGTATTCTCTCCAAGTATGTAAAAAGATTTCTGCTTTAGTATATTGTGCTACTGCAACTCGGTGTCTGAGGTCATGTGTACCCAAATGATTTACACTTCTATTTCCACTGCAAGAAAAAAGCTGTTCTGCTGAAGAACTGCCCAGGACTAAAAGCCGTAGATTATGAGCCACAGACTAATGAATGAGTAAGTATTTACACATCATCAGCCTTTTATCTTCGAGACTGGTTTGGTTGCATTGCAGCAGTGACCTCTTGGAGACAAAGTGATGATAAAAAATAGATGCTCTATGAGAATCCTATGAAGTGTGACTTAAACTCTCCCTTTGCAATTGTCCTTTGGAAACCTGTTTCAGGGTGAGTAAATTCCAGGGATATTTTTAGTTTATTTTTACTTGATTGTACGAACTGGAAGCAATATAACTGTCTTTAGTAAAGGCTGAAGAAGCACTTAAAATCCGTTGACTTTTAAACTGCTTTTGCTAGCTCAGCAGCTTGCAGCTCAGTAAGGGCAGTGGAGCAAAAAGATGCAAGATATCCCTCCTTTCGCACTTACCTACGTAAGGCTGCCACTCTCCTGCCCCTCTGCCTCCCACAGAAGGGCGAGACAGGGTAGGCACAGAAAAGCCCCAACCTCAGCTCCCAGTCATGGCTCAGCACAGATGGCCCATTGCAGGCCCCACGTATACACTCAAAACTAACGAACAGTGAACTCGCTTCTCCAGCCCACTATTCCAGCAAATCTGCCACCGAAATGATATACAATGCAAGTCTCAAAATTAGCCCCAAATCTGAAATTCGGTCGATATCCAGTTCCAAACCCGAGCTCATAGATCTCCCTACATCTGTTCGGTGGTCTTAAACAGAATGAACCTTGAGTTTTGCTTCCTTTGAATAAAGCATACAGGTGCTTTCACCAAAAAAGATGTGACATTCTTAAGATATTTTGTGTATGGATTTTAAATAATCCCCCACCCCTGGTACAAAAGAAATTCCAATAGTTTTGAAAATATAAATGACAGGCAAATGATTGAATGGTTCAAATGTAACACACAACATAATTCTCTTGAAGGAAGAAGTGTTTGAATTCTGCTGGGTTTCTGTCTGTTTCTGTCTCCTCTTGTCAGAGATGGGCACAACAAGTAATCAGGACATTTTTTCAGCTTAAGGGTACTGGTAAACATAAGCGTATCTCACTAGGATGCTAAACACGGCTCTGATAACAATGAACACAAATCATGATTCCATATGATAGTGCTGGAGTATCAGCCACTTCGCAGCACAGCTGGACAGCTTTCAAAGTAAGTTTCCACACCTTCCTGCATTCGATATTTCCACTCCTCACTCACACATACCTCTCTGAAAATTCTAAACATATTTGCTGCTTTCAAAATGATAAGCGATACTCTTCCGTTCCTGAATGCTAAATTGTTGCTCCAAACTAAGTAGATTAATAAACCTCAGAGCAATTTCCCAGTGTTTATTAAAAAAGAATATGGAAATGTAATCATGAAGGGTTTGTGGACTACAGGTATATTACAAACATTCTTCAAGCTGTAATAAAGAGATAACATACAATTCATCTGGGCCATCCTTACAAGAATTTCACTGTTCTCCTTGTGTAAATTATTTCACTTCCAAGAAATATTGAAAATGCAGCAGATACATAACTACTTGCAAAATGTAATTTGGCCCATAGCTCAAGAAACGTGTAAGACTCTCTTTGCTATATTATAGAGTTCCCCCGAGTTCTGGGCCGTTAATTACAGTGTAGCAGGTAGAGAAGTCCAAAGACACAGGAGGTATCTGGGTACCTGCTACTCTCTCACTGTGACTTCCCATTGGATATTAGGGTGAAATTGTCCCCATGGTGCCCACATTGCCAGGCTCTGTGGCCCTCAGGGAAACCTCATTTCAGAATGACCAGCTTGTAGGATGACAACATACATTTCATTTTGACCTACATTCATTGAAGACAGTAAGAGGGGAACCACTTGTGTTATTGGGAAGGATGAGAACTCACGGAAGTGTAAATGACAGGAGTACATGGAAAAATAACTGTACACACACAAACACGGACACATACACACACTCTTCCAGCTGTTACAGTCAGATTTTCAAAGCAATCCCTTAGCACTTGGCACACAGAACTCACAAAAATCTTTCCACTTAACTAGAGAGGTAAAAAAGAACTGGTAACTTTCAAATAATGAATGCGTGGAGGAAAACACACAGATATACATAGATACATCTCTGATTGCAGACTATAAATAGCTGGGTTGAATTCCGAAGAATAATTCTTTCCTGAACAAACAGACACCCGAATAGGTATTTCAATTCAAATCAGCAGAAAGGTCATCTGAAAGAGACTCATCAAACAGCAAGTGCTGTTAATGAAGTAGTTAAAGCAGCAGTCATTGACAGGAGCAATAATTTCAAGGAAGCTCTGCTGGCTTAGCATCAAAATAATGACCAGGAGAAAATGAAAAGGGTGCATGACTGGGACCAAACCTACATCCCTATGGAAAAATCTCTTTGGCCACGTCATTTGACAGCTTCTTTTGGCCCTTTTGCCAAGCAGTTCTTAATAAGATGGTATTCAACTCGTTTCTCCTTCAGAAACTTGTTGGCAAGTGGAGGAGATCTACAAAGAAAATCCCTCTGCGAGCCGGGTGGCACCGCTAAAATTCCCCCATTGCGCTGGGGCTTGGGCCATCCGAACCCGCTACCAACACTCCCCAGCCTTCGCCTCAGCGGGGCTCCAACCCGCAGACCGACCGAGGGCTCCCCGTGGTCAGCCCCGACCACCCGCACCGCCGGCCGCGGGTCCCCAGGCCGGGGGGAGCTGCAGCACCCACGCAGGAAGGGTTCGCTCACGGCCAGTGCACTCGCGGGCGTTTCATAGCGCGGTTTTACCCTGCTAATTACCAGACCTTTGTCACACGGGCTGGCGGGAGGGAGGCCGGGCCCTGAGGGCCCCGGGCACCCCGCGTCTGAGCGCCCCGCTGCCCACCCGGTCCTCGGGCGGGGCG
>VZTM01008054.1:13280-30272 GCA_013400555.1 Jacana jacana
AAAACAATATTAAAAAAAAAAGATAAAAAAAAAAAAAAAAAAAAGTAGAGCAGCCCAGCTAACACAAGGAGCCTCTACAGTTCATGTAAATGAAACCAAACTGCATCTGTTCTTTCTCAGGAAGTGATAAAGCTCCCTCTGAACTTCTGCATTTTTACATTGGGGTGGACCAAGCATGGAAGCTATTTTTGGTGTTGGCTTTTTTTTTTTAAAGCCACCACAAATATGCAATGCTGCCTCTTTCATCAGCAAACTGTTGTCACCTCCCCCTCAAATTTTACTTCCTCTGCTGGTTCCACTTTTGCAATGAGGCACTCCATTCTGAAGATGCAATTTCCTTTCCCAGGAACAGTTGATGTATTGTACGTAACCTTTTGTGTCTGCTTGCTTGTTTTCTCCATAGAAGGGACTAGACTGTCCCTTACCTGTTTGCCAGCATCCTCAAGCTGCTTTGTAGCTTTTTGCAGCTCTAAGCCAAGGGCTTCTGCCTGGCCAGCAGTTTTTTCTTGTAGCTGTTTGACAGTTTCTATCTCGCGCTGCCTGTGGGGCGAGAGAGCACAAACCACAATCCGTTACTGACATTTTAGAGCAGGCATGCCCAGGAGATGACACACACTAGTTGAGGTATGCGTCAAGTCCCACATTCAGCTGTTACATATTGCAGCTCCCCAGGATGCAGCACCAGGGACTTCATTCTTGCTAGGCACGATTCAACCCAGTAGACAGACAAGGCTACTGCTTCTATAGCAGTTCCAGAATTAGGAAGGGGATGTAGGGTTTCCCTGGTTTCTCCTCAGCTGTGCCAGCTCCAGCCAGCCGGGTATCATAGTGGAAGCTTGTGGAATATCCAGAGAACTTTGAGGCAAAGAGCTTACTGGGGTGTAGTGTTGCCATTTGGTTAATCAAATGCATTGTCTCATGGTTTGGTAGAGTAATTGGATATAGAGTCAATCAGTTCTAGAAAAGATGCCCAGGAGCTATTACTGCAGACACAGCCTCATCAGATTAATTTCCTGATGTTTCAGTGGGTATTTCACTTGACAGCAAGCAGACGCCATCAGAACCAATGCTAAAGGTAATGGCTTTCAAGGAACCCCTTCTTTTCCACTGCAGAAACCCTTTTCCCACTTCAACTCATTTTCATGTTTTTTTTTCCCCCTGTTGCCACCACCAGAAACAAGTCTGATACAGAGAGACAGCTTTAAGCCATCAGTATTTTTATCAGTTCTTTTCTGCATGATACACAGCACGTGGGAGGTCTACTTTAACAACGTTAAGTGGAAGTCAAGCCGAAGTACAGCATGACTGCTCTGCATCAGCTCTCAGCGGCGCAAAGCCTTAGGAAAGCTGCTTACACCCCAAATGCAGGTAAAGGCAAGTGTGTAAAAATTTACATTTAGGATAGGATAGCAGAAGGCTGGTGCTGTAAGCAAGCCTAGGTTCCACAAAGAAAACAAGTTCAGATTAATTTTTCCGGCAAACAATCCCTGACTAGCTACTTTCCTAATTGTCTGAGGAGAGGGAAGGCAGGCAGAGGTTTACATCTTTTGTTGCCATATTTGGAACATCAAAACTCATAGCAGGAACCATGGACTATAAATTAAAATTTAAAGTTGTATTTTCATATTTAATGAGAAAACTCATTAAATATTGACACACTGGGAGTAGCAATTGCCTCCCAAAGCACTGGCATAACTGCTGCTTCACACAAAACCAGCAGTTCAGTTAATGGTTGCACCTGCTGGATAGGCAGTGCCCTCTTTAACTGTGTAGCCTGTGGTCTCCCTGGCATTTTCAAAGACATCTCCAAGATTGTCTGTTACTTCATACGCAAGCCTTAACTCCTACACAGTGTTAAAGTTATGTTAAATCCGGATCCACTCTCTAAAACAGCAGATAATTTCCTCTGTGAAGAGTCTTCAGAATTCAGTAAACTTTGTTTCACAAGACAAAAACTCTACTGAAACCAAAACCAAACACCACCAGCAAACAGCTAAGCAACTGATGAAAAACAAATAAAACAAAAATAGACACACACACTTTGAAGGGCTACCTGGCAGAGAGCTCTTTCCTGAGATGAAGTTGCTCTGTCTTGGTTCTCCTCAAGTTGCCCGCCATTCGAATAAAGTCCTTGTCTAGGAATTCTTTGTATTTTTCCAACAGATGAAGCTTCTGGATCCAAAGGTGTCTTTTTTCTCCTAGTTCTTGCTTGAGAACCTGTGGAATTATTGAACTGACTTGTGATGTGCTTAGACGTGTGGCAGAGCCAGAGAGCAAGCCAGAGCCCCAGTTTACATGAAGGGAATTGATTTCCACCATATAGTATCATCACCTACATCCAATTTTATCAGCAATAGAGAAATTGGATGATTGATGATATTTTGTAATCTATTCACCCAGCATCTGGTTGGGGAAGAGGGGTGGGAGCAAGTGAAATGAGGAAAAATATAATGTAATAAGCAAGAGATTATAAAGGAGAAATAGGTATTAGTTTGGTACAGAAATTGTTTTGTGCAGTCTAACAAGTTAACAAAACTACATAAACTTCAAATATGTGCCTTCTTACTCCTGAATCTGACAGGAGGTGGGGACAGAAAGGCGAGACTCCTGCCAAGTGTTAATAGTTGGATTTTTTCTTTTTAGGATGGAGCATAACACTTTGTACAAAAAACCCAAAAGCCTTCTGTATAGTAGTTCTATTTGACAAATGGCTCCCACTTTCTTCAAAAGGTTACTTCTAAGTCAAAAGCCACTCAGATATTCTTTCTGTGCAGATCAAGTGAGCAGTTAGCCCTCTTCATCCGTTGTAAAACAAAGATACAGTTAGCAAGTATTTATTGAAAGCGTGGCAGCAGATTATATGGTGCGTGAGGGAGCCTTTACAACTCACCCAGAAAATCTCCACCACAAGATGTATTATGTTGCTTTATCTGGGCAAATCTCAAGGGGAAATTTTAATAATCATCATATCACAGGAAGTCCTAAAACAGATCCTTTAGACTTCTGTGACCCTTTCCTCGAAGTACAGTTAAGTCCATTGGCACCAATTTAAATCCATATTACAGCAAAATAAGGAACCCACAAAACCAAACCCCAATAAATCTATATTTCAGTTTGGCATACATGACTAAGAGATGAAATCTGTCCAAGGGATAATGCCTGTGACAAAGGCTTTCAGTTCTACCTCCAATTTGTGGGAGGAAAAAGGAGAAGAGGGTCAAAACTAAGCGTTAAGTAACATTGCATCCCTTTGTATTTCTCTGAGCAGTGACTTGCATTATAAAGTACTGAGAAAGAAGAATCCAGTCCTCTTTCTCTGACTTTGTTCAACCGAACATACAGAAGACAGTCCTCAGTTTTTAAGGAATGCTGAGAGAGAGCCAAACAGAGATTGGGTAAGAATGAGGTTGTTTTGGGGATTTTACGTTAGTTCCAAGGGGAAAACATCAATCCCACAGAGACGGACCACATTAGAATCTAACTTGCAGGTAGGTAATGTTATTCATGATCTTCAAACAAAAAAAAGTGTGTAGTCCAAGTATCATGCTAAAAAAAGCCCGAGTAGCACTGCTAGATAGTTTTACTAGGATGACAGGGGATATGACCATGTACAAATGCCCACATCCTGCAGATCAGTTTCTCAAACAAGGCAGGCAGCGCTTGCTATTAGAAATAACAGTTTTGACCCATAAGTGGTCCAGGCTTATCAGGGCACACACACCACTGTCTTATCTTCCAGCAGAAGGGTAAAAAAATTTTAAATGTTCCCATCCCTCTATGCTTAAATATATGTATACATGCAAAAAGCTACAGGCACACTTAAAGTAAACTTTATGTATAATATACTGTTAAACATACCAAAAGCCAGCAAAACACATCTCCATAAAACATTTCACAGGAAACAGTGGGGAATTGTTTAGGCTTCAAGTGCATGATTAAAGTTTTGGGTTGTTTGGTTTGGGTTTTTTTTCCTTTTTTTCCTCTCTTTTTTTTTGTTTTTTAAATTGATCTACTGTTGTCAGCTCTATATACTATGATTTCCCAGTATGTGACCTTGTATTTTTGAATATTGGTTTGAATATTTGTTCCTCCTGTTAGCTTAGTTTTCAAATGCATTACTCTTGTAGGAGATAGAATAGGATTCATTTGCTTTGATCAACTCCAACACCCACCCTGAAAGTTCTTAGCTTCACACGTTTAGCAGGAATGATGCCAACATGAACGGTAAGTAACACACATTTTTCAGCTGTGACAGGTTTGAAGGAGGAAGTTTTTAAGTCAAGATCAAAAAGTTACAGCAATGCACAAGCCAGCAGCTTTCTAAAATCTACCCAGAGTCACACCAGGCTGAAGTGACTAAGGTGCTTGCACTGTCTCCAAGGAAAAAAGTCTTCAGGATTTACATAAGAGAAAATAAAAATCTGACTAAAGGACTTGATGGCTCCAACAGTTGCTCCTGCCTGCCCAGGAAAAAAAATGAAAAGCTACAGTTTTGTAGCACTAGAGGAAAAGGGTAGCTTTCTGCTTAAAAGCTAACAGCATAAAGCAGTATGTACTGTGGTGCCTCCTTCTATTACTCAAGTAGCATAAATTGGGGATTTGTTGCATTAATTAAGGAGCCATAAAGACAGCATTAATATACTATTTGGTGAAGTTCTCTGTAGCAGTGTGCTTGACACTGGTGAGCAAGAAGGATCAGGCTAGAAAAAAGCTACATCCAGCAAGATGAAAATTTAGAAACCAGGCTGTTACACAGGAGGGGAAGAGTGAACAAGAGCAAGGTAATTGAGCATGTCCATAGACTGGCTCTACTACATGGGGAAATATTTTTGCCAGTTACCTTGTGCAAAAGTCCTTACTTTCAAGCCTCACAAGAGGTATAAGGGATAGTAAAAATACATATGCAAGATTAAATTGGTAAATATGTTTTTGTAGAGACTTTTCTGTGGGTCCAGCAGAAGCAGAACTATTTGCCTTTCAAAAGAAAGCAAAGCATATCAAAGTTTTGATTTGGAAATGGGATTACGAAGCCTCCCTCCTCCTCCTGATGGTGAAATCTGGCTACTACAGTAGTTGGATTCAGAGCACAGGCAAAAAATGGGTGCTAGAGGCACACAGAAGTGTGCGCTGGGCAGAAAAGCTTTGTAGCTCACACGGTATAACGTTGCCACGAGACCTCATTTTCTAAGTCAATTTGCTTCATTTCAAGCATAGCTTAAAAGTGAAGGGTTTTTTTTGCACAAGACACATTAGAAAAAACATAGCAGTTATGCTAAAAACAATCATTCCCCTCTTCCTCAAAAATAAATGACAAAAGATCTTTCTCTCCATACAGCCATCTCTGACCCCAAATGGACTGCTAACATCTTAAGTAATCAATATATATAGTATGCATGAGTATGAACCTTAAGTTTTTAAACAGACCCACTACTTCATAGAATGGCTCCAGAAAGTTACTTACAACAAGTTTTCTTTCCCAAACCTGTTCTATGTTCACATCAGGATCTTTTATCCATTGTAAAGACGACATGACAAGCTCCTCTGCTTCAGAGGCTTCCTCTTGCTGAAAAAAGAAAAACAAACAAACATCAAACTACCCAAAACTAAACAGCNAAGCATGATCTGGTTAACAATGCTTGGAGAAACTGTAATTAAGTCACTGCTAGAAGACCACATCCTTATTTACAAAAGCTCTGCCACTGACCAGGTTTTGCATGAGAGTCTTAAATTTTTCTCCTGCATGTTCTGGTCCCTGAAGTAAAAACTGTACTTCACGGTCCAGCGTTTCATCGAGGGTTGTCCATTCTGCCTTGGTAATCTTTGAAGAGATGGAAAAGCTAGCTAGCTTATTTTGACATCTCCTTATTACTAACCACCATCAGTGACATTTAGATTTTTCTCAAGTATCTCTGCATTGTATTTACTAGAAGGTCAGAGCTACCAAAACTTGAAGCTTGTAAAAGCTTTTCAAAACCATCACGTCATGATGATTTAAAAAAACCAACAAACAAATAAACAAACAAAAAAACCAAGCCAGCCAAGCTGCTGAGTGTTTCAACAAGTTTTCATGTCCAGAGTAGGCAAGTCAATAATTAGTTATTCAGAAGAGATGTTACCGAGTGGTGAATAAGCAAAGCCCTTCCTTGCATTTGGTGGAATCGTGTCTGATTACAGGGGTAAACAGTGACTCACTGTGACTTCAGGGAGCTGCAATAGGGGACAATACATTACACTTGAAGCGGAGCTGTCTAGCCAACTATACCTCTCATTTCCGGGCCTGCAGTAGATATTTTTTTCCTGTTGCAAATGCTAACTCTTTGCAAATGCACCACATATAGCACAGTGAAGTCTTACAAGAAAAATCACTGCAACAGCATGGATTTGTTAGCAGCTCTGTTATACAGCTTGCATCTGAAGGAAAAACAGCACTGTAATGAAGGATGCAATTCCATGAAATGTCTTTAGGGAAACGGATACAGAATAAATTAGAGAAAAGTCTGATCCAAAAAAACATAACATACATGTTAATTACTTTATTTCCAGTGGTTCTCCGAGTGCTGGAAAGCTATGAGAAAAGTAAATTTCCAACCCAACTTCCAGTGTTTATGAAGTGTGTCTGATCAAAAGTGTAGTTCCCAAAAGATGCCAAATCATCTGCCAGGTGTTCTGCAGAGGGTATGGGGAACACTACAGCTCCACACCAGCAGGCTTAACTGTAGCACTAAGATTNAATGCTTTATTTTCCTTTTTCTTGAAGTCTAACATAGTAAGAAAAAGTCCCCCCCCCGCAACTGAAAAACATTGTTTGTAGCTGGTATAGGCAGTACCAGCAACAGAAGACAGCTGCTTCTTCAGCATCATATCCTCTATTTGAAATCTTGTATTATCCCCTATCAGTCTGCTCTTCCCAGCTAAATGACTTCCCAGCTCATCCAGATTTACTTTGCAGGACTCATTATTTAGATCTAAGTATTTTGTTTGCTTTTCTTTGGACTTTCTCCAGTGCACTTGGGACAATATAGTAACCTTCACATTCTCTGCTTGCATGCTAGGATTAATAGCTTCAATTTCAGGCTTATCTAATGATCTACAAGGAACAAGCTTTCTTCTTCTTTCACCTCATACAAGACAACTAGGATAAGATTAAAGAAAGATTTAATTCATACCTCAGAAGACTGAGCAAGTTCCAGTTCACAGTGCAGTGAATTCATCCCTTCTGGAATATTACTGTAAAATTTACAGAAGAATGGGAAACTCAATCCATTTCTAAAAGAAGCAGAAAAAAACCCAACCAGCATATCATATCTTTTAGACTTTTGATGAACCACATTTCCCTGGACTCATTTACAATACTCACGAGATCAACTCTTGCTGCATGTGCTGCATGTTCTCCAGTAGCTTATTTTTTTCTGCCCGCAAAGTCTAAAACATACATCAGACATGGTTAGGGTGTTAGTTTGTCATGCAGAATAAGCATAGGATACCCATGCTGCCCCCTCACAAAGTCAAAAATTAGACTCAGCCCCATACCTCTATTATAGAGGAACACTCCACAATGGTTAACTTCAGTTCTTCAATGTCTTGCTCCTTCTACAGATATTGTGGAGAAAAAAAAAAAAAAACAAACACAAAAATGTACACAACCTGACAACTAGCACAATGAAGTACATTTATAATGTTTACAGCTATGATGCTTTGGAACCAAAATAACACTATACTGAATCCTGTATCACAGAAGTAAGCTGTGCAGTAGCAAGTATTATTCAGATTTGAGCAGCAATCGAATTAAGTAACAAAAATTTAGAAGAATACAGTCAAGTACTAACAGAATGCACTCAGTTCTACGTAACTCCTGAAATTATGGAGACAGAAAAGCTCTTTTCAAATGCTATCTCTTAATTTATTACTTATCCAGTTTCTGTACCAGCAGTAACAGGTTAAACTACACCAAAACACTCTAGTTCTGGCTAAAAACCTGGACTATGTTATGCCTGGCACAAATTTTAAACCCAACTGACCCTTAAAGCAGGCTGCATTGTTCTGAGTTTGCTCTCATTAGTTTTCATGATTAAAGGCAGAGTGTAGTGCTCTACAGAGTAAACATTGCCTAATAGAATGGCTGATAGAGAATGTATCAGCCCTCATTCTAAGACTAGGAAGTCAGTGGAAGTAGTAGATTTCTTAGCATCACAAACTAGCCATGGCCTTCAGCAATGTCACACCATTACAATAGAAGACACTGCACAACAAGCAGAGCCTTTCTTAGAGAAAGCAGGATCTTCAAATAGGAGCTGTGGTCCTCTCCCTTTTATGACTTCTCGCTACTCTTCCTCTTTAAAAATAGTTTTTGAAAGAGATGAAGTACATAGAAAACACTTTTTTTCCCAGCCTTCAGCACCATCCATCTATTCTTTCTGCCAAGGCTGTAAATCTGTTTCTATAACCTCACTTTTCATGTTTAGCTTTCTATCTCCACATAGCTTCTATAGGCCTAGAAAAGAAAGGCCATTACAGTAATTTTTAGTGATCATCAATCCTATCCAATCTACCTTTGGATAGAGGGCTACAAAAGGTTTGTGTTTTTTAGCTTGCGGGTGAACCCTTATCCTACAGATCCTAATGTCAACAAATTCAGTTTTCCACACGTTTATTTGAGATTATACAAACCAGTCACCCTTACCTACAAAAGCATGCAATCTAGCAGTCCGCTTTCAAAATTCCTATTTAGTCAATAGAATTTTTTAAAAATCCTTTTTAAAATAAAAGAATGGTACAGAGACCACAAAGGCTTTAAGTCATTCAAGGAGAAGGAAATTAATGCTATTTAAAATAAATAAAAAAGTTAATGAATTTGTGCCCTTAATCTGCTTCTGGCAAAAACCAAGCCCCAAAACAACCTATTAAAAAAAAAAAACCAAAAAACAAACTCTCAGCAACAAAATCATCAGCATCACAATGAAGTTATGCTCTCTTGTCACTAGTTGAGCTCAGTTGCACGCATTTTGTTGTTGACAGCAAAAAAAAAAAATATTTTCATAAACTGACTTAGAGCATGTTCTGGTAAATAGAAAATCCATTAGTTTAGAAGACTCATAATTCATGAATCTAGAAAATGCCGACAACCCTGCATAGTTTTACATCCTTGTTTTCCAATATAAAAATAAAAATTTAAAAACAATATCAGAAATGTTTACTCATCAGCAAAGCCTATATAATTACACCTCAGTAATGAGAAAGGACAAATTTTCTTTTCCATTGGGCTCTGAATCATCATTTCTGGTTTGACACAAAAAATTAAGTAATTTAGAGTAAAAGATATGAAGGGAAGGATCTTCTACAGGTACATTCTTTTACCAACTGTTAAAGGAAGTAACCTTTAGAAGTGTCTGCACGTTTTTCTGAGGCTTGCCAGTTTTTGTTTTAATAGGCTGTGATTTTTTTCTTTTTAATCCTCAAACCTTTAATAATGCTGATTCATAACCAGGTCCTAAAGCACATCTCGCCTACTTTGAAGTAATTTATAGGATCAGGTTCTGTAGTGTGAGAACAGTAGAAAAAAAAGTGCTACAGTGAAGAACATTGCCATGCCTTTCTACCAATATTTTCAGTCAAGACAGTAATGAAGTAAAAGCAACTAACCTGGATCAAGTTTGCCTCTTTATTCACCACAGTGGTCTCATAGATATGTGCTTGGATCTAAAGAATGAAAAGATCAAAAATAATTCCAGTTATCAGTGTGTTCTGTAGTCCAAATGTAGGAGATAAGAGCAGATTTGTAAGGGGAAAAAAAGTACCAGCATTCCTTGCTTAGAAAAATTGAATTCTTTGAATACCTTGCAAAGTCCAAATCTTAAAAACAGTTATAATTGGAAGTAGTCTCTGCTTTTACAGTCACCTTGTTTTTCTCTCGTCTGTCCAACTTTAGCCAAACCATGACTTTCTAACATATTTTCTCAAATAGTGGGGAAAAAGTTTCTTAAAAGTTTAGCTTAGAGGAAAGAATGAAACAGTGGAATTTTCACTAATGTGAAATGTGCCTGACAGACAACAGTGTTCTTAGTCAAAGCTATCGCACTGACCAAGCTATGGTTACACTGCAGTTCTTTAATACAAACAGGATTAGGGCCATCTACCTTCCAGAGAGAAATTTCCCTCACTAGACATGAGTAAACTACAAGTTTTCTTCTTGTTGCTCCTAGACTTGAAATATTTACCTGAAGCTCCGCTACGTTTTTGGACAGCTCCAAAATCTTCTTTTGAAGTCCATCAGTGTCCATGCTATTCCTAATATTCTGAACAAGATACAGAGCGTTTAGGCACAGTTGAATGGATTGACACAGATTCACATCACAGGAAGGACATGGACCTCTTAGAACAGGTCCAGGAGAGGGCCACCAAATGATCAGAGGGCTGAAGCACCTCTCCTATGAGGACAGGCTGAGAGAGTTGGGATTGTTCAGCCTGAAGAAGACAAGGCTCTGGGCAGACCTTATAGTGGCCTTCTAATACCTGAAGGGGGCCTACAGCTTTTTACTGTGAGGGTGGTGAGACACTGGAACAGGTTGCCCAAAGAAGTTGCGGATGCACTGGAAGTGTTCAAGGCCAGACAGGATGGGGCTTTGAGCAACCTGGTCAAGTGGGAGGTCTCCATGTCCATGGCAGAGGAGTTGGAACTCTATGATCTTTAAGGTTCCTTCCAACCTAAACCATTCTATGACTCAATCTATGACAGCTTCTTGAAAAAACTAAGCAAATTACATCTCCACCCCCAAGCTACCACCTACTCTACACCACCAGCAACATTTCTACACATACATTGTATATGCTTGCCCCACTGAAACTGTTTCTGCTATTTTTTCCCCATTTCTTCAGAACACTGTTAAAAGAAAAAAAAAACTCAAGATGTGACTTACAAGAACTACCAGACCTAGAAAGCTGAAAAAAAGATTTCAGGTGTACAGAACGAGAATTAATGTTGCAAACATGCAGTTTTAATAGTCATTTGGATTTATGAGATTTTCGAAAGGCTAATCTTGAGCAGAGTAAACATGCCAAGAACAATGACTACCATGTTGTTATAATAGATCCCTGAATCCATTACATGCTTCTTTTCATTACCATATATGATTTAACCTGTTTCTCTATTTCATCCTAAATAGTCTGAAATACAGGCTGCATCTAAGTTCTAAAAACATTTTATAACCCGATACATTCATTTTTAGAGAATATGTACTTTAATGAAACAAATAAAAGTAATAATAATAAATAGCTCTCCTCTGAGAAAAAAAAATGAAAGAAAGAAAAAGAAAATATAGAAAATCTAGAAATATAGCTCCATTAGCAGTATATTCCCTACAAGTCTTCGGCAGGTCCTTAGCCAGTGTCAATGGATCTATCTGCCCCCCAGCCACGGCATTTTATTTTTTGTTTGGAGTTAGAGCTCTATACAGAGCTCTCCTCCTTTGATTGTAAAGGAGGGAAGCTGAAGTGAACATGAAGAGAAGCGTTAGAAGGAGATTGCTTCAATTGCTTCAGTGTACAGTTAGTATACTTATAGCTGTGTTAACTATAAAAATTTGGAATTTGTCTATAAAGTTTTAATATACAAGGAAAAAGAAAAATAGCTGTTTTTTCTTGTCCCCCATACTTCCCCAACCTTGTATCCTTACCTACCCAACAAATGGAAAGACTAAAGCACAGTGCAACTTCAAAATATAAAGTTCTATATGTCATCCTTTAAAATGCAAGATATTTTGATGCTTAATTAACACGTCGGCCTTCAAAGTCTTTTAATGATGAGCTTTTAGCTAGAAAAGAACGTGTGCTTGGAAAGTTGTGATTTATTTTACCTCTTCTTGGAGAGAAGTAATTTTGTTGATGAGAGACTGATTTTCTTTTTCCTGATCAGGTTTATTAAAAAAGAAAAGAGAGAAAAACAAGATTTTGTTTTCAGCATGTCAAGTTCAACATACAAAGCCAAAAAAAAAAGCCAAAATGCAACAGACCACAAACACATCCAGAGGCTAATATGAAGCTGTGGTGTTGCATTCTTTTGTTTCAGACAGCGCAGCAAAAAGGGGAGTACTGAGGCTGGGGCATCTTATGGATCCTCACTGAAGGGTTTGACAGGGGCATTTCAAATGGGAGCTAGACTCAGACCACTGGATTATAAGATGGAGGTATTCAAGGCAAGAGTGAATAAGTCTACTTATGCTCACACTTGAGTTAAGCCAAACCTGGGAAGCCTAGGTACCACATCACACTTCTTTCATGTTAGACGTGAGGAAAGGTAATAGTATCCCATGCAGCCTCCACTGCACAGGGAGCAGTAACTAAGGGACTTATAAGCACAAATACAAAACTTCTAATAATATTCCACTCCCACCCCATCTCCTTTTCACAAGGTGAATTATGCATGTAATCTCTAATTAAAGCAAAACAAAAATATGCACACACTGCAGCAGGATAATACCAAAGAAATCTTGTGCTCTTGCTTGGCATGAAGATTTTTTTGATTTTTAAATACCCACTATCAGCAGAGCACAGAGCTATGGAACACCAACTTAACAGCTATGCCCATGCAGCAAGATGCAAAGATGCCACCATAGTATGAGCAACATGTGTGGCAGCAATGCAAACATATGTTCTCCAGAAAGCCCAAGCTCTGGTGTCTGGCAACACCTGCTTAAGCTGCAGCCACACCAGCCTTGTTACCAGGCTGCTTTACATCTCCTACAGTCACACAAGTTTTACTACTCAGACATCTGGGACACAATTTAGATGCTCTCACGTAGGCAGCTTGTGCCTTTTGAGATACGCCAATGTGTGCTGCCTGGCTTCCAGCTGTCAGTCCAGAATGGACAGGTTTCTGATAGGCCCTTGTCAGATCTGCCAGATTGTATGGGCATTAAGAATAACCTGTTTTAGAAAAAGACTCTTTTGCATGGACATCTGAACAGTCTTCTGTCGCTGCTGGTTCTAGAAAACTCATGTGAATTTCTGGCAGAACATCATCAGCTTCAGAACAGACAAGGCTCAATGATGGCAGCATGAGAGCTCTTGTCTTTAACCATAATTACATGCAAAACTGGCCCCTTTGTTTATTTCATTGTAACTGATAATAACATAAGAACTTTCCATGCAAAAACTTCCGTTTTGGTGGGTTTTTTTGTTTTGGTTTGGTTTTTTAACACTAATACATTGAATTTCAAACAAACATTCTCAAAAAGCCTCAGTATCTACTGGTCATACTGCTGATTTTTACACATTGAGTGGTCATGCCATTGTTACAGCAACATATGAGATGCTGTACAGTGTAAGCTAAGAAGTAAGAGCACCTACTAGATTTTTTTTTTTACATAGAATCTGCTGTCTTGTCTCTTCTGACAGGTTCAGGTTGGTTTTTGCATCTTCTAGTTCTTCTTCCAGGGATTTGGCTTTCAGCACAGAATACTGAATGCTGCACAGAGGGAAGTAAATTCAGAGAAACTTTAGCAAGTTACTGTTGGTCATTAGGTTCAAAATACTAAGATCAGTATTTTTAGAAGCCACCAGGGACTTACTCTTTGGCACAGGTATTTAACAGAAGAACAATTGAGTTTAAGCCCATCATTTCTGTCCAGTAAGTACAGGCTCACAGACTTGCACTCTATTTTATCACTCCCTTCCACTCTCACAGTAAGGAGTGAAACCCCAGGCAAGCACAGCATCCAAGGTAACATGTTTTTGTTTGCATCCACCTAAATAATCTAGCTTGTTACAGTTAAATATATCAGGCTGCCTGAGCCCATAATGAAGTATTCTAAAGATGAGTTTGCTAGCAGTTACGGAAGCCAGTTCAGATAAGCTCTGCATCATTTTCTTATTCTGATCCAATACCCCAAACAATATATATTTAACCAATGGGACAAGGTCATTTTCCTGGCTAGCTCTAGGCTGCAGAGCACCCGCTCCATCACGAGGGCACATCCCATGCCAGCTGCACTGCACTGCTTTAATCTCTCAGAAAATACTGGGAACAGTTTGGCAGCTGACATAACTGTATCACATTTGAATTAACTGGGTCAGATGAACATTACAAACTGACTATAACAGGGTCATGCTCATGGCATCGATGGGTCCCCAGGCTGCAGCAATACTAAGCTAGTGAGATAACTCGCTTTAGTTCAAGTGACAAGCAAAATAGCTCGTACATGCTTATTCCCCTCTGCTTGGCATCAAGTGCATGGTCTAGGATTGGAAACCTTCCAGTGCTTTGCTGTTCTCTTGGTAATTTTTTTTTATTTTTTTTTTTACATTTGTTTTATTTGATTTTGCTTTACCTTAAGATTTTGCCTGTGTGCACCTGGAACATCTCATACTGCAAGAGCCAGGCTATAAGATGAATGAATATAGGTCTGCCCATGCCCACTGCACTGTAGACCTGGTGCCCTCAGTGTCTCCCACCTTTTTATTTGTTGATGCAGATCCTCATTAGCTGCCAATAGCTTATTGTTGGTCTCATCCACAGCATCCAGTGTGAGCTTCAACTTGGTGTTCTCTTCCTGAAGCTTCTGGTTGCTGTACTGCAGGTCAGCAACACAGGTTATCAACTCAGAAGTCTCCCTGCTCCAGTAACAACATGAGGAAAGATTGAAAAAGGTGATTTGATCAAATTTAAACTTTTTTTAAAACCCCTACATTATGCTGCACTGATTAGAGAGGTGAGAGGACATACCACTAAAGACTTGTAACACTGCACTGTATAGTCATTTGTTCTGTGCAGAGACAGCAGATAATCTTCAGATCAGTTCTGTAATTCTACAGGAACTAGAAACTTCTGTTTTTAAGCACTTTTGTCTTTTTAAATGCTCCCTGCAATTGAAGTATGCCCCCAAACAAGTGCCACATCTGGATGTCTACATAACAGTATCTTAAGCCTTTGCTAACCACCTTTTAAAGGCCACCACTAATACTTTTGGATTAACTCCAAAGTTTACGGATCCTTTCTTTTCCTCTAAACTATCCTCCACTTACGCTTTTAACTGAAACTTGAACAAGGATCACCCTTTTGAGATCCTGAGAAACGATAGGGAAGCATCAGAACACAGATTAAGATTTCTGACTGTGCATAAAACACAAAAATTAACAAACACCAGAAGTTTCAAAGATAAGCTCTCTGCTATTAACGGAATCTAGGTCAGTCACAACTATAAAAAAAAATTAAGAACTCAATTGAACAAAACCAAGGGTCAGATATTCAGTCTTCTATTGTCATGCACCTAAGAACTTGGGGGAGGGAAGGAATCAGTTCAAAAAGGAAAAGAAACACATAACAAAACTCTGACCATGGGGAATTAAAAAGGCAAATGGGAACAGAAGAATCAAGATATCAGTAGGAAAAATTGTGTTTTTAAGCGTGAGCAGAAGCTGTGGGGAGGAAAGCGATAGCATCAAGAGCGAGTGTGGACTGAGGTCAGCATTAGAAACTCTGCCAAGATGGTTTCTGAAGCAGCAGTTCTAGAAATTGCTCTCAAGTAATTAAAAACTAGGAGTACTAAATACTGAGAAAGAATTATTTAAATGGACTTACATATCTCCTTTAGACACATCACCTCCAAAGGCCTCCAAGCTTCCTGATGTAACATTCATCTGGACATGCGTCTTTTTTGCTGAAAGAGGTGGCATTTTTAGTCACAGAAAAAGAAAGTGGAGTCTTCTTGAATAAAAACAGAGTAAAATGGTCTGCACCTTCAGAGATGTTTTTATGCACTTTAAATTCCAGGTCTTCCATGCTTGCTGTTAGCTCCTCAATGGCACCATCTTTCCTGAAACAAGGAGGCATCAAGGTCACACAATTAGTATGACACTACATTGCTTACTAACCTTGTAGCATTTAAAAGGTTTCAGCCAAAACCCACACTGTGGTCACACTGTCCCGATACCATCTTTGTTCCAGAATACAGAAGGCGCAAGCCATAGGAGAACTTTCTACTGTGTGTTTTCACAGAAACTTTTACGAGACAGATAGATAAAACTATTACCATTTTCTCTTACAGTCTTCAATCCACTCTTTCATGATGGCATGATACGTTTCCAGGTCCATGGACACGTCTTTCTGATCTGGGTCAAGCATGTTGCACAGCTCTTCAAGACCACTATCTTCTGATCCCCGACTAGTTGTATGTCTCAAAAAATCAATTATCTTGGAAACCGCTACTTTTCCTAAAATAGATAGATATCCATGTGCCAGACTCTGAAGTCTAGTAGGTCATTATAAAAAGGTATTTGATGGCATGCTACTGATCTGCACAAGAACAAACTTGACATTTGCTATGCTGCAGCTTTCAGATCTCTCATCAAATTAGGCAAACCCTGTAAATGACATTCTTATGCTGCTCAATGACTCCTCTCTCCACCACAACCCAGAGAAATTCTCAAGCTCTGAAGTTTTCCAAAGTTCTCTTCTCTAACAGGAAAAAAAAAAAATCTAAAATAAATAAGCAGTCATTTCCAATAGGGTTGATGAAGCATGTTGCTCCTCTATTTCCTCTGCACTAAAATTCAGGAAGGGGAAGGGCACTGTGCAAAAGAGGCATAGATATTTATTCTACACCTGCCACACTGGCAAGCTCAGGGACCTAGCCAGTCTATGCATATCACAGATTGGCACATCTCAGAAATCATAAAATGATCTCAGCCTTGAAAATTTCTTGAGAGGAGAATAAAATGGAACAACGAGAAATCACTGGCAAACCTGTACGCTCTGTGTCACATGCAAAGAAGATAGTTGTCAGCAAGTCTTCTTCACAGATCAAGCTCACATCATACACATTGTCAGCTTTGTACCCCAGTGACTGCTTCCATNTTATATTTTTTAAGATTAAAAAACCAAAAGCAACCAACTAGCTTCATGCCTCCAGCAATAAAAGCAGAGCTTTTATTGCCAAATAACACCAGAAACTGTTCATAGCTGGAGCCTCTGTGTTGGGAACTGTATCTACTTGTACACAT
>VZTM01008054.1:32087-51885 GCA_013400555.1 Jacana jacana
TAGCAAAAGATCCCAAGAATCACGTTTTACGTGATATTTTGCAGGTATATACACCTAACTTCCAGCACTCTATCACTTTCAACTCCACAGTTCTGAAAATAAACTGTATTGATCCTCTCCAGAAGAGTACATAAAGTGTTCAAAAAACAATAAACCAAAGCACACACCAAAACCAACACTTGATTTGAAGTAAGAAGCGGGGAGGCAGTCAGGAATTCAGTGTATGTTAAACACTTAACCTACACGACCAGCAACAGCAATCCTCATATCCTCCAAGACTGGGTTTTACTCCTATCAGGAGAGTACCACAACAGACCAGGTTTCTATTAGGAGCAGAGCAGGAGGAAAATGAAACAACAGCTTTCTAACTAGAGCTCATGAGGTAGCTTATGCCTGTAAGAGGGACTGACAGAGTTGCCCACAGAAGCGGAACACCAGACTCCTTGACCCTGGAGGGATTTCCCCTGCATACTACAAATATCAGCTTGCCCCCAGAAGGATCTAAAATTCACTAAACTGCATCTTTTTACTCAAACTGTTCATCAAGAAACAACATGAAGCAACCTCTCTCTTCCCAAGCACTTAGCACGTGCTCTTCTTATAGGTCAAAAGAAACAGTTCTTTTCTCAAGAACAGGAACAAGAGTTACTACTTGTATAATCTTGTGTCACAAAGAGTAAAATCACATGTACATACTCATGGATCAAGATTGCAATAGACACAAATACCCAATGTTTTCCTTAAATTGGCTTATTACAAATTTTCTGCATGCCAGCAGCTTGGTTTTATATATGCAGAGGCAAGATTTCTGAGTTTATTTTTCTACCATTGTTTCTGCAATTAAAGCCTACCTTGATGAACTTATCTTTAGCCAAAGGACTACTAAAAACCAAAAAATTAACAATCCAATAGTAAGAATCTCAGAATAATTTTAGAGAAGAATTTCATTATTATAGCTGATTTGAAATATTATTCCATAAAAACTAAATGCCAGGAAGTTGAAAAGTTTTAAAACATCACAGTTGTTAGATTTATGTACATTTAAGTGCACAAGAGCTTTCAAGCATATAAGCAATGCACCATTAAAGAATATTAGCCCTTTTAACTACAGCTTGTTTTTAAGTATTGCTTGTATTTCCTCATCAGCAAAAAAACCCAACCAACCAAACAAAAACACTAAAAAACCCTAATCCAAGACGTTATACTTACAATATCATATAGAAAAATGCCCTCTGTTGCTCTGTTAGAACTAGCACAGGATAACAAACACTACTTTAACTGTTCCTCTAATCAAGACTACCTGAATGGTGCTTAAATTAGCAGAGGGCTCATTTGCTGGAAAATCAGCCTTACAAGGTACACCTGGTGCTGTCTGCCACTCAGCTCTCAGGCTGAGAGGGAAATGAGCTGCAATGAGGTGCAAATCAACCATAAGTCTCCAGCTCTCTAGTCCTTCAACTTGTTCTCTCGCACCTCTCCTGCAGCTGTTAAATGAATTGCTGGAATTTCAAGGCATTGGGAAGTCTCCCTGCTATCCTACTCTTATTTTTAAACAGTGAGGAAAATTATATAGCTCACTGCTCTGTCTGAACTCAGGTACCCAGGATGTTTCTCGCTTCTATTATCAGCTCTTTCTTACTTTTCCCACCTTCTGCAAACTTTCAGGCAGGAGTAGATCTCCCCTCATTTCTCCTGTGAAAGTTTGAGCAGAGAATCCAGACACTGTATAAATTGGATGGCTCTCACCATTCTTTAAAGGAAGGCCAAAGTTGAGGTGCCTTGGGCTGATAACGTATTAAAGATTCTCTGTGTTACTGTCTGCTTTGCACTTGGTTCTGTCAGCAAAAAGAGTTTTGTCATTAGGACTGTTAACCAAGGCATCTTTTTAGTATTCAATTCTCAAAGAAGGTTTGCATTTGAATACTGTGGATATTTAGGTATAGGCTGTACAAATAACTGGAACTACAATAATGTTGTACCATCTGCACAGTCCTTACTAACTGTACCACCCATCAGGCTTCTCCAAACACTTGGAGAAATGACAGCTTTCAAACCTACCGTGAGCTAGTTCAGCACACCTGGCAAAAAAAGTGCTCTCACAGGTGCTGTGCAATTTAAACCCCACATGCGGAAGAGAGCTGACATTGCTGTTCCCTGTTCTGTGGGAAAATAAATCAAAACCTGTTAAACAGAAGTGAAAACTTCGCATTGTCATCCAGCAGCATTACCAAGGACCATGGAGCTGATGTGTTTGGTTCTGGTTTGATTAGTAGATGGGTGTTTTTGATTAGAGGCACTTCCAGGAGTAAAGCTGGTAATAATATAGAGGTAACATGTCTGAGATCAAACCAATCCAGGTGAGGATCCCTTCACTTTTCTCTTGTCTTTGGGAGATTTATATGTATGGGGAGATTTTTAACTTAGTAATTTGAAGAGAAAAGCTCACACATTAAAACAGCACCCCTATTTTTTCATAGCTTGACAGGAACAAGTGACCTCTACGCAGGAAGGCTCCTTCAGGTGACAGTTATTTGTGCTGCTGTACAGCTGACAGAGCAGGTACTGAGCACGTGCAGAAGCAAATGACCTTTGCCTACAGACCTTGCGAAATAAACTGAGGAATGGAGAGAAAAGTAGGGGCACAGGAAGCAGTGCTTCATTCACGAGGTCTGAGATATAAGGTAGACGCCTGATATGCTGCGAAAAGTCCTAGTGGCATAATCTGCCTCCTCTTCACATTGCTTCAGATGACAAGTGCCATGGGACTTTGTAACGAGTTAAGCGTAACTGTGTAAGAGCTAAGCTGTTAATTACTCCACTTGAGTACAAATTCTGGTAATACAAAATTCACAATAAAGTTTCTCATTTAAAAAAAGCACTGGGTCCTTTCCTTTGTATTCCCTCAAGACAGGTAAAATCACAGGCTCGTGTAACAACTGCATCAGCTTGTGGGTTTTTTGCTATTTTATTCAGCTCTTCAAAAAGAAATATTTGTAACTTGCTGTAAGATTAGGATTCAGTGATATGGGGGGATCTGGCAGCAGGAAATTCCAACCACCCCCAATTTGCCTGGTGTGCAGTTCAAGTACACGTGGGTCATGGCCCATCTTAGCTGTGGTACAGCGACTATTGCTTTGAGCTTCACTATAGACTGAGACAGGTAAGCACTGACAGACCTGGTTAAAGTGGTTACCCACCCACTCTGGGAACATCTGAAATGTCTGTCAGTTCTCATGACCTGGTGCATCAGATAGAACTATTTATTCTCCCATAAATTGGATTTCGACCTCTAGAACAGTGCCTTTTTTTCAAACAACAATTATGTTTGTTGTTACATCAGTTTAACACAAAGAGTTACTCTTACTTTAGTAGGATTCCTGTTTTCTGCATGGTGAGATTAAAATACATGCTATTCAAGGATGTACCTCATGTTCAGTATGCACGGGCAAATATTGAGGACAGATGTTTTCAAAGTTTAACAAATGTTCATGCAGCGGAGTTCCTAAGTTATTTGATTTGTCCTGAAAACAATCCCCAAAGTTTCCTGTCTGGCATTTAAGACCATTTTCCCTTATATGAGTTATGTAATATAGCAAACTTCCAGTACCTAAACGGGGGCAACAGGAAAGATGGGGAGGGTAGTGGTAGGACGAGGGGTAATGGTTTTAAATTGAAAGAGGGGATATTTAGATTAGATATCAGGAAGAAATTCTTTACTCTGAGGGTGGTGAGGCACCAGAACAGTCTGCCCAGAGAAACTGTGGATGTCCCATCCCTGGAAGTGTTCAAGGCCAGGTTGGACAGACCTTTGAGCAATGTGGTCTAGTGGAAGGTGTCCCTGCCCAGGGCAAGGGGAGTTGGAACTCGATGATCTTTTAAGGTCCCCTCCAACTCTAACCATTATATGATTCTGTTTTGCATATAAATGTGTGTATTCATGTATAAATATATCAACCCCTTCTCTGTAGTATGCATGGGTAAGGAAAACCAGCCTAAGAGGCTGTACATTTTATAGACCAAGCTTGCAGAGGTTGGGTGTTTTGTTTGTCGGGAACATTGAGCAGGCTGTTTCAGCCTCTGACATCCGATTGTCTGGTTATCATGTAGTCTCTCAGTATAACTTGCCTTTTTCCCTCTCTCCCAGTTCTCTCCACTGTTTAAAATTAAATGTCAGCACCCAGCTGCTCAGCAGCAGCATGTATTTCTTGCCAAGCTTCATGGGTGAGACTGTGTGACAAACATAGTGCTCGGACAAGAGGAGACGACTGCATGTGGAATGCTCAGCATAGTTTGTAGCCCGCTAGGTAGCTTCTTGACAAAGACAGAAATCCTCTTTGCCAAGTTCATGGGGGTGGAAGAAAAGGTCAGATGACTCCTTGGCCTTTGGTGCTTCTGTCATTACAGAGAGGTATGTTCTGCGAGATACTTTCAGTAGTATCTGCCTGTCTGAAGAGCTGTACAGCTTCTGCTAACATACTTTGTAAATGCCAATAGTTAGATGGCCAGGTCTCTTTTGTAGCTTGCAAACTGGAGAAAACCATTTCTTCATCTGGTCTTTTCTCCTGGTGTTTGCCCTAGATGTGTCCATCACTGAAAAAAAAAATGTTGGACCATCCTATGGTTCACTGAACTTTAGAAGTAGTAGTTTGAAGTAGTAGTTAGGGAATACCTCTTTCTCTTGATGTTTACAGCTTTCAAATATTTGCGGACTTCTAGTCTTTCCAGAGATACTTTTAAACATCACTCTCACCAATTAACATATTTAATTTTACAAAGAATTATCCCTTCAAGTTTCTTCTCTTTCTTCAATACACTTCTGAGAACAGTAGTGCCTGGACCTTCCTATTTTCAGAGTCTTCCATGACAGTTCACAGTCTTTTAAGGTGCTATGGTACAAGCCAGAAATACACTGTGCTAGATGCTGTTCAGATGCCAAAGAGTTAACAAACAAGCAGCAAAGCATAAAGGAAATGAGAATAAGCACAAGAGACAAAGTTCATAAATCTCAGGAGATTTATACCCTGACACCATCAGAGCACTGTATTTGTTGATGTAACTACTGACCACCTACACACAACCTGCTACACCTTGCACTCAAGAGCAGCCAATGGTCCTTACCAGTAGCTTAAAAATAGACAAACACAATGACTACAGCCTGTATTTTTAAGGAAAGGTTTGGGAAAGTACATGGTCATGACGCAAGTCAGTGATGTATGTTTGACCTCACTAGGCAAAACTCTACCACATGAGAACTTTTTCACCCAGCTCAGCACTGAAGTTCAATCCCAGAAATTGGCTTTTTATCATTTACAGTGTCAGGATAAGCAGTCTCTGCCCTTTAGATCATCTTTAAGAATAAGAATAGGTTATGTTCCTTCTAATAAGGGGCCCTGCTGCTACAGCAAGCTTCACTCTACTTCCCTCACTTAGGGTATTGATTACATGCCAAAGTCACTTCCTCATTTATGTGAATCAGCTCATAAATGGCAGGATTGACAATGAGTGCTTCATGTAGAGCTCATCATCCTGAAGTGCTGTAGTTTTTTATTGTGTTATGATCCATAACCCAATTATAGGCTGCTTCATTTTTCAAGAGCAAGCTAACATATACCCATACACATCCACGTTTTCTTGTGACTGCAAACACCCTCAGTATGTGTGTTTCCTTCCCAAAGTATTGCCTCCTGTTGCTGTTTGCAAATGAAATATGTCTCATTTGCCATCTTAGATGTAGTTGGATTTCTGGGAAGAGTGAGATTACCACCTTCTCATAGGGTCACAAAAAGAAAGAACTATGAAGGGGGAAGAGTCTTTTAAATTTTAATCGCTGAAGTAGAATTGACAAACCTGGAGTTCTTTGTTGTGCATGCAGACTTCTTACAGATTTCCAGAGATGGTGGCAGAAAGACACAGAATTTAAGGGAAAAAATTAAAACCTTTTGGAAAAAAAAAAGGAAATTCAGTTTTGTTTCGGGTTCATTTTACCTGATGCTGTCTGTGTAAAATGCTGTCTGAAGCCAATGAAGAGACACGGATATCTTCAAAGGGGAATATAGTCTTTATCTCTTAATGGTCTATACTACAACCAGAGGGTGCTCTTAGAGGGTGCTCTTAGAGGGTGCTCTTTGAGCTCCACTCTGTAGGAGTGATTCAGTCCTAGTCAAAAGCAATTAGTGACATTCTAGGTGCTCTAGGGATCCTGCCTGCCCTTTAGCTGCTTCTCCATAAGTCCTCGGTCTCTTGCAGTCCCTGTGTCACAGCTGGCAGACCCATGTGCATGTCTCAAGTAGCCTGGATGGTGTTCAGGCAAGCTAGCCTGTCTCTTCCTGCTGGCTGAAACTAAACACTTCACTTTTAGGTGCCTCAATGCCATTGAGACGTCTGGTGGTAGAACATTAAAACCATTTAATTTAAAAGGATGCTGTCAAAGCCCTGCGCTTGCTCTTGAGCTGATGGTCACCTGACCTTGCAATAAGACAGTTCAGGTTTTAACCTGTCCAGTCCAGCTTCCTGCTTCCCTCTGGGCAGCCTCAAACAAACTTTTCTCTGTAAGGAGGTGAGTGGGACTCCAGCAGTACAGCCAGGCTTGGAAGAGAGTGACAACACCAACTCAGAGCAGCTCAGACTTTGCAAAGTGGTCAAAAGGTAAGAAAAAGTAAAGCTGTCTTTCTACAGTGTGGTAACAACGTAAATCTTTATCCACACCTCCATTCTGTTCCCCTTTCCTCTCAGTTCCAATAGAAGGGTCTGAGCTGTTTATTCTGAGTTAACTTGTCCCATTATGTTGGCAGGAGAACCAGGGCTTATTTTCAGCACAAGGAGAACCATTGTGGAGAGAATGTACTTTAAATTGAGCAATATCAAAGGTAAGGGGTTCATTTTCAGAGACTCAGTTGTATGTTTTAATTCTGGCCCTGTGGTCTGTGCATAAAGAGAGGCTCTGAAGTCAATCCAGAAGGAAACAGGTGAATAGCTTTGTCGTTTCCAAGTCTCTGCTGGTTAAATGTCTCCTGGATGCAATACAGAACCCCCTTTTAAGGGCTAAGGGTTAAACATCATCAAGAAATGTCTCTGATCTGTCAGAGCAAGAGGAAAAGAGCAGGGAAAACATAAACTTCACCTTGAACTAGATGCAAGTAGAAACCTTTCTGCCAGCTAAGGTGCATGATGGTATGGCCTTTTTAGAAGGATAGAGATATAATACCAGCTCCTAGCCATGAAGCCAAAACCTGAATACCCCTCTCATTTCTTGCATCTGTAGTAAAATGAACTGCAGCTAATGCCACTTCTGTATATTCAATTAACAATTCTGTCTGGCACAAGCAGAGAGCAGAACAATATCCCCCTAAAAGCAGGAGACCAATTGCACCTTTAACAGTGTGCTTCAGAGCAGTTTCCACAAACACATTAGGGAAAAGTTAATAACAAGCCTTAGTAGTGCCCATCTGCATACTCCTCACTCAGACTCCACATAAATGAGCATGTGTTGCACATACAGGCTGACCTGTATTTTTTCTGAACCACAGGTCCTGTTAGTGATGCTGCTGCTGTAAACTCTCTATTGGCCAGTCTTCTAATCAACAAATTTCTAGCTCCCTATTTGCTTTGCTACCCCTTCTTTTTCCATCTCCCGTTTCACAAAGGGAAAAATGAAGGAGAGAGAAAAACCCTAGCTGCAGAATCAAGCATGATTAGCTCTTTGCCAGAGGACCAAACCCACTATTCCTTACTGCGATGAGTCCAATGATCACTTAGAAGTAGCTCATGGAAACGGCTTCTCTGACTGACACTTACTGCCTTTTTTTCTGTTTACTACTCCACTGTTTGACCTATTCAAACCCATGATCTGGGCTTTTATTCCAACCAATCCATGAGACAGAGAAGTCTTTCCGACTATTAGGGATTGGTGGGGATTTTGATGCCTTTTTTTTATTTATTCGACTTCGTATTTTTCTTAGCGTGTAAGAAAACTAGATGGCAGAGATCATTAGAGAATCAAGCAAGAAACTGAATCCTCTAAACTTATGCTAGGAATAACCTCAAGCTAGTAACATCGAATAAGTCACCTTTTTTCTCGATGTTGGCATGTTATGACTGGAGAATAATTTGCTAAAAAAAAGATTTTCAGCTCCCACAATGGCTAGCAATCTGATATACGTTGAAGTATCCTAGGTAATCACTCATCATTCATATTAATACCTGCTTCTGGCTGTGGTTATCGATCATCTAGCAAGAAGGTGATGCATTCAAATGTACAGGGTTGATACTGATGTATTCAGAAGGTATTCACCTGGTTAATGGGGTGCATCTCCAAATGTATCCATCTTTCAATCATTTCTCTGACTTCCTGCAAGACTACAGGTTTCCCTAAGGGGTCATCAGACCTTCTACTTCTCCATCTACAGGGCTGACAAGAGATCCCTTTAGACTCCTCCGCCCTACCACAGAAGGGGAGGGTACCTTCACTCTGAAGACTTAAAAACGGACCCCCAAACCTGTAGGAGACCTTGTGACACATCATCCCAAGCAAAGGAGACTGAAGATTTGCCACTGAACTAAGTATGAAGGTGAGTGAGGCTCTTTCGGTGTGTGGGAAACATTTACTTTGCAATTTATACTTTTTCATGTGAGTATGATGTTTAGGAACTGCAGGGGGTCTTCATGATTTTAATTCAAAGATGATCCGGGAGGAATATACACATAGTTATATTCACTGTGCTTGAAAAAACTGCTTTAAAAAATCATTAACTGCACAATGTGCTCTCAAACCCAGGGTGAAATAAACCACTGTGAATCATAATGTCAAATGCTCTCTGTTGCCCAGCACTGTTACCAATGCTTGAATAACAACATAGTCTGTGCAAATAAGCAGAGATGCAACTTGTTTGCAGAAGATTCCTGTTTAACGCTTCCATTTGCATGTGCTGCATCAGTGAACAAACTCCAAGAAACAAACAAGCCTCTCTTGTGACATGTGTGTAATCATGGTTGATGCAAATAGGATACTAATTTTAAAAGCTTTCTTTTCCTGAGGAAGTAGTGAGCTGCTCTTTGTTTGGTTGGTTTGCTTGAAATGGCAAGTCCCCTACATTTGCTTGTTATATAAACTCTATAATTCAAGGTTTGGTATGATCAAGATATACTTCATATTTTCTTTCCCATTTAGTTTGTACTTTAGTCTCATTTCTGGAGCATCTAATGTCCTTGTAAACAGAAGCACAAAGGCTGCTTGCGTTGATGGCAGTTTTCACCAGTATGGATCCTTTATGATGCTTATTAATAAAAAGCATAAAGTATGTTTGATTTAATAATCATCCTCCCATCAGATCACTGTGTATTGAAGCTAAAATAGCCACTGTGCAAGAGCAGGTTTGGCAGCAAGACAAGGAGAAAGGAGGGACTGGAAATAGCCTCACATTTAGATTTGAAGTTGAGAGGATCTACCGACCTGAAAGGCTTTTTCGTTTTGCACAGGGACTGTGTAAACTGTCTGCATCTGCAATGGCACTGTTCTTGGCAGCATCCTTCTTATCTTTCTCCTGGAGCACACCTCAGGTAAACAGCTTGCTCAGGCTGAACGTGCAGCCTCTGCGAATCTCACAGGCTGGTGCATTTAAGTATTTGTACTAATTAGTAACGGCATCCAATGTTGACATGTACCTTTTTTGTTTTTGGCATAAAGGCTCATTTCCAAAGGAGAAACTGGACTCCTCAGGCTATGCTCTATTTGAAGGGTGCACGTAAGTCCTGAGCTCTTTCCACTTTGAGGAGATAACTTTCTCTGCCACCGGATTATTCCTAATCTGCTTAGCACCACACAGACAGTAGATCCTTGAGGATGCTGTGGAGACAGAAGTTCTGAGGCCTTCAGGGATGTGTTAATTGTTGTTTTGTCTTGTCTCTGAGACAGCGGCATTGCCAGTATTATTCTTATTTTGAAAAAAATAAAATTGAAGGGAATGTCGGAAGAAGAAAAACAAACCGAAGTACTGAAAACTTATAGAGTTTGAAGCTTGATTGTAAAACTCATTGGAAAAGTAGTTTCCTTATCTGAAAGGGTGTTTAAGATGTACTGGGTACTTTCCATTCCTTATTCTCACTCAGGATTTATT
Organism: Jacana jacana; assembly: GCA_013400555.1. Lineage (NCBI taxonomy): Eukaryota > Metazoa > Chordata > Aves > Charadriiformes > Jacanidae > Jacana > Jacana jacana. The sequence goes on from VZTM01008054.1 coordinate 42,200, forward strand.
AAAACATCTTCTCAAGCAATAGGAGAACACACATTCCTATTACAAGCATCTTGCATTAGAGTTGGTATTAAGACCACAAGCAACCTCTTCTAAGGAGAATTTGGATGGCAGTGGTATCAATGTTTTGGTGCTAAGGTTGTGTAAATGACCTTTTGAGTTTCTAGTGTTAGCCCAGAGTTAAAGAAGCATTAAATATAAAGAAAAAATTTAAAGCCAAAAAGGCATTTTGTCTTTTGATGCAAACCTATTAAATTTCACAGAACTATTTATTTTTTTTTCATCTATTCAGAATTGTTGTTTCAAAAATTAAAAGCTATCAGGCAGGATAGTTATTAAAGAGAGCAAGTAAAATAGCTTCCTTGAAATTAAAAAAAAATATTGAAGCTCACAATCCAGAAAGAAATGCAAAAGGGAGACAATGCATATCATAACAATGCAAAGTAAATATGGGGTCCAATCAGCTGTAACTGGAAGAAGTCCTAGTAACACTAATAAAATTATTTCTATTCGTAAAAGTAAAGAATTTGGCCTTTTTTTTTCATTTGTTTAAATCTTCCAACTGCATAATGCACTGTGTTCCTTCTATATTGACCTGTGTATCATTGATATTGATAGATAAGAAGAAATGTGATTTTTTGTTTTGCAGGGTTTTTTTTTTTTCATTTTTTTAAAATAGAAATAACGCTATTAAAGGCAATACTTTATAGTCCAGCAAAGAGATTGAAGGCTCTTGACCATACAGCAGCCAAGAAAGCATGAGATAAAACTAGTAGATTCCTCCCTAGGTACAGTTCCTCTGGCAGGTTAATACAAGAATGAAAAGGGCTGAAATACCAGTTCTACAGAATAAAGTATGTCTTGAGTGCTCTGATCTGAGTTAGGCTGCTGACGATTGGGAAAACCCCAGGGTTTGCATTTTGAAAAGACTACTTTAGGGATTGTAAAGTAGGAATTACAACAGATTTGGCAGGTTGTTCTCATTCTTTTCCCACTGCTTTTGTAGAGGGACGTCGATTCATCTCAGATGAGAGCCAGCGAAAGGATCTGTATGACAGAATGCAGCTTGGTAAGTACCTGTGCACAGGTCTATGCTTTAATTTTTCCTCACATTATGGGAGAAATCTGCAGAAGCTGGAGGGGATTTGCTTTCCTGGGATTATATTCAATGGAGCAACTACACTCCCTTTTGCCAGTTCCTTCCTTCCAAAAAGCAAATGATAAACTCTGTCTGACTTCCTTCTCTTGTGTGCCTGTGTGACTTCATTTACACAAGTGATGTTCCAAACTGACCTGTCAGCTAAATGGGACTATCATCAGTACATTTGACTTTCTTTTTCCACTGGAAAAAATTGTGCTGAACTGACAAGTGATGAAAGTGGACAACATTAATCCATGCCAGACAACGTTTCTGGAAGAAACACATGTTGTAGCGAAGTAAGAAACATATTAAAGAAGAAAGATATTTTAAGAAAGATTGCTAGTCTCTTCTGTAGCCAATATCTCTTGGATATTTATCTGGCTGATTTTGAGCAGAGAATGTTACAGAGCAGAAGAGACAGCAGTATTTTTTTTTCTCTTTGGGTCTCTTGTTATAGAAATAAAAAAGCAAATGCCAAAATAAATAAATGCCAATAAACACTAACAAGCCATGCACCTCTGATTTTATAATTCTAGAAGCACGCAGCCAAAACAGAAATCCTTTATCTCTTTCTGAAGCTGCAGCACTGTTCCTTAGTTCCTCACGGAAAACCCAAGAAGGAGGTAAATGCATGTTTTGTCTTACCCTGACTTTTTAAAAAGTGATTTTTCAGTGTGTTATTTACTCACAGCTTAGTAAATTGATCTAAAAGACCTGGTTTGAGAAGACATTATTCCACAGACTGCATTGTGTGTACATTTACATTGTGTGGTGTAGGGTCCTGCACGTACATTTACACAGATTAGAACATGAATCAGATAAATGATAATAGGTAAACTTTTGTGTATTTTGCTTTTAATTTGTTTTTCAGATTTTTATTAGCTTATATTAAGGGGAATGGCTAAGGCTTCTTTTTCTGCAGACTGTGGTTTGCTTGTGAAATTTTAATTTCTCCATTGTCTTTTATACCATGGTAGAAAGGCTTAAAAGAACCCCAAAAAGCCCCAGCAGAGGAGCTGTGGGATGCACATCTGGCTCCTGAGAGTTCTGTTGCTGGCAGAGCTGACAACAGGTCCCAATGACATTTAGAGGCAGAGACCTGAAATATCCTGAAAAATCTCACAATTAATTCATTTATTCTCAGCCTTCCAGACATACCGTCTAACCTGTCTCTGTTGTCTAACCACCTCTGTCTCCTCACCACCTGCTTCCTCACTGCTTGCTATATGCTTCCACTTCTCACTTCAGAACCTCATAACCCACGTCTCCCTTCCACAACAGCAGAACCTAGTACTGAGTCAGGCGCAAATAACTTGTTTCCTCATCTCCTTTATGCACATTGCACCCCTGTAGATGAAGACCCCTATCCTATGTTTCCCAGCTCCCTCACCCTGCTATAGTTCACCTTTCATCACCTTTGCAGCTTTCCTGCAAAGCCATTATCTTGAACCCTTTATTGTCTGATGCATACATACAGCTCACCTGCCCTGATGAAATTCAACAAGGGCAAGTGTAGGGTCCTGCACCTGCGGAGGAGTAACCCCCTGCACCAGTACAGGTTGGGGGCTGACTTGCTGGAGAGCAGCTCAGAGGAAAAAGACCTGGGTGTTCTAGGACAACAGGATGACCATGAGGCAGCAATGTGCCCTTGAGGCCAAGAAGGCCAATGGTATCCTGGGGTGCATCAGGAAGACTGTGACCAGTGGGTTGAGGGAGGTTATCCTGCCCTTCTACACTCTGCCCTGGTGATGTCCCATCTGGAGTACTGTGTCCAGTTCTGGGTTCCCCAGTTCAGGAAGGACAGGGAACTGCTGGAGAGGATACAGCACAGGACCACAAAGATGATTAGGGGCCTGGAGCATCTCTCTTACAGGGAAAGGCTGAGGGACTTGGGTCTTTTTAGCCTGGAGAAGAGAAGGCTGAGGGAGGATCTGATCAACGCCTATAAATTCTTAAAGGGTGGGTGTCAAGAGGAAGGGGCCAATCTTTTTACAGTGGTGCCCAGTGAGAGGACAAGAGGAAATGGGCACAAAACTGTACATAAGTAGTTCCATCTGAACATGAGAAGGAACTTTGTCACTTTGAGGGTAGCAGAACACTGGAACAGTCTGCCCAGAGAGGTGGTGGAGTCTCCATCCCTAGAGATGTTCAAAACCTGCCTGGACAAGTTCCTGTGCTAGGTGCTCTAGAAGGACCTGCTTTGGCAGGCGGGTTGGATTAGATGATCTCCAGATGTCCCTTCCAACCTCATATCATTCTGTGATTCTGTGACTATTTTTTGGAGATTGGGCTGAGGGCAAGGAGTTTGTTTTAGGAGGGCACATCATACAGCACTGCGGAGAGTCTGTGCTGTGCTCTGGCCCCTGGGTGCTGGGTGGCTGTTGTAGCACATACAAACCCAGGAATTTGTCTAAGTTATGCTCTTCCCTTCTTTGGTTCAGGACAGGGAGGAGCAGAAGGTGGCTAGAAGCTGCCTTTGTTCTTGATTTTCCTGGTTGTGAGTTCTTTATGCAGACTCCTAATTTCCATCATCATGGCAGCAAGAAAAAGTGCTTTGCTTGAATTAGCAAATGTGAAGTAAAACCCTTGCAAGGTATGGGGTGGTTTTGTACCTTTCACATAGATGAGAGGTAAGACAGGTCTGTTACTGCCTAACTGCCTTTCAGAGGACAACTACTTCATTAAAGAAAAAGAGCCTTTGACATCATCAACAGTGTATAATAAATAACTGTCTTGCCACTGCTGTGATATTACCTCTCCTTAGTTATCTAAAGTATGCAGCTTTCCTGAAATGAAAAGACTGTGAGAAATATCTGACAGAATTTACCCGGTGTATGTGGAGATATTCTGGAATCACTCCTGTCTTCTCCACTTCTTAAAATCTCTCAGTGCATGTCACGTAGCTCTGGGCCTCTGTGGCAGAGCCTGCTTACCAAAACAATTCAGTGACATTTTGACTGAGAGAGAAAGGCAGATTTAAAAAATAAAATTAAATGTAATTAATTAAACATTAGGATAGTGCTTGAGACAAAAATATATGAGAAGTTTTAAAGATAAATCAACGAAAGTGTTGCTTGTGTGTTAACAAAAAGAGAAGATCCTCTGAAGTTCAAGATTTGTAAGTTTTAGTGGTATTTTCCTGCCTGCTGTTGCTATTCCAGAGGAAACAGAGGACAGCAACAACCCCCTAAGAAAAAAGATGAGAGCTAAGCAGAACTGGCAGCTGATTTGAAAAATATTATGTGGAATAACGTAACATAGGGAATAAGGACACAGTCAAACCTGGGTAAGCCTTACAATTTCAGAAGACCCCTTTCAGGCAATTTTAGAATCCTCTTAACTGAGAGAAATGTGCAAGTGAAGAACGAACACATTATTTTCTTCAGATTGAAAAATGTGTGCTTTGTACTAAGATATTCCTCTGGACACGGTTTTTGTCTTTGCTCTTCAGCAAACAGAAAAAATTCCTACATTAAAAATGAGAGAGGATTTGATTATTTCTACAGGTGCCTGTGTCTCATAGCTAAGCAGTCACATTATATTAGTCCTGTGCCTTAAGCACACCTATCTTGTGAAAACTTTGGCTTACCTTACCTACAGCTTATTTTTCCCCATATTGTCTTGTCTTACAGTTGAAGAAGAAAACAGTGACCACCCTGTCTACTTGACAGATAATCTATCAAATTGGTGAAATATTTCAAATTTCTTTAACATTTGTATTGTATCTACCCTGAATTCATGATTTGTGTAAATGGAGTATTTAATCCATCCTCACTTAGTTTCCCAAAGGATGACAAATATACTCAATGCAACATCTGAATGAAAACTGATTAAAAGTTACTGGTTCAAATGAGGAATTATTTGTAAAATTCCTGCCTTGTGTAGATCAATTTCTACGTCCCATCCAAAATTTAAAATACATTGTACCATCTTAACTGAAAAGATGATTAAAACTGTCTTTCTGGACAACTACTTCATTAAAGGAAAAAATTTAACAGTATTTGGGAAACCTTTTACCATCCTCCACCTGGCTGTATATTGAAGACCTCTCATTTCTGATACAGGTAGATTCTTTCACCACTTCACTGTTGGCCTTGTAAGTTGCTGATGGTCAATAAAGTCCGTGAGACATTAAACCAATCCAGCAATCTTTGTCGGCAAAGCAGATGGGTTTGGTTTATTTTTTTTTATTTTTTTTTATTTTATTGTTAAGGGTTTTTTGGGGTGTTTTTGTTTGTTTGTTTGTTTTGTGGGTTTTTTTGTATGTTTGTGGTTTGTTTGTTTGATTTTTTCCAGATATCGGCTTCAAACTAGAAGAGGGGAAATTTAGATTAGATGTCAGGAAGAAATTTTTCTCAGTGAGGGTGGTGAGGCACTGGAACAGGTTGCCCAGGGAAGTTGTGAATGCCCCATCCCTGGAAGTGTTCAAGGCCAGGCTGGATGGGGCTTTGAGCAACCTGCTCTAGTGGAAGGTGTCCCTGCACATGGCAGGGGGGTCATAACTCGATGATCTTTGAGGTCCCTTCCAACCCAAACCACTCTATGATTCTATGATTTGTCACCACAGAAAATAGGCAATGGCACTTAGGCTTTGGTGCTGCCCCAGTTACACACATGTGGAAATTAATACTGAAATTATGGAGCAAGTCCCACCACATAAAGACAGTATGGGGATAGGTCCTACAGGATTAGGGCCCTGTTGGTAACTATGGCACACAGTCACTACTGTTGTCAGGAGGTGCAGCGCCTGCTAGAGCTAGTGTTGGTGTCCTAGATACAAATCTAAGTGTCATGCAGGACAGCAGACAAGCAGAATATGAATTATATCATTATTGTATTTCTTTGTTGTCCTTGTTTCTGAGTTGAAAAAATGGAATTTTAGGTAAATTAGTTAATTATCATTCCATGCTGATAGGGATATATTTAACATTATTTATGTAATTTTGTGATCTAACTGGAAAGTCCTCTATAGTTCTCATGTAATTAAAAAGTAGCCACATGATTCTTGTGTCCAAGCAACTATGTTTTATTTTTTTAACCTTTAACCCTAGTTGTGCTCTTCATGTTTTAATGCTGCTCTCCTCTGATCTTTCTCATGACACCGTTAATTAATTTTGTTATCTGACATTAACTATAAAGTCGCTGCTTAAAGAAATGCAGCTGAAGGAACGAATTTCTATCATGGGACTAAAGACATTTTCAGTAATGGTTTATAATCTGCATAATTTCATGGAGGAACAAAACCAAAGAAATCCAAATGTCCTTGTTAGTTAATTTTTAAGCCCCAATAGTAGTATATGCTGTTTGACAGAATGTGTTCATGATAAACTTCATCTAAAGATGAGGTATCCACCAGAATATTTTCAATAATTTAATTGCTATTTTTTTCCAAGCATACTCCAAATATCTCAGGTGCATCTAAGTTATTTTTTCGGCATATTTTACAGTATGATTAGTCAAGTGCTTGACAAAAAGTAGAAGGCTTATACCTCCTTTGGTTTGGTAGTATCATGAAATGCATAGACCTCTAAGTGTCCCTGTATTGTTCACCTTTCCAGATGGCTGATTTTTGTATGTATTCCTGATCTAAGCTTACTAACTTAAACAATTGTTCACAAATATCATTAAATAAAATAAACATTCTCCTTGTTGGTGAGCTTTTTATGAAACCCTAATATTTTTACTCTGGCAGATAGTTGCTTAAGTAACAGATAGCTGCTACCAAGCTTGTCAGATGGCAGTAACTGTGAGAAATGGGTGACATTTAAGTTACACAATCTGCTGCCTTGACTAAATGAAAAGCCATTCTCTCCAACACTGCAAATTCGCAAATTCAAAAGGCAGAAGAGGGTTGCTGCAGTTAAATTGCCTTGCTACTGATGGCTAGTCCTAGCATTCAAGGCAGAACTAAAATAAGCCTAGAGGCATGAGGGAGAGTTCACTTTGACCACTGCAGGACCATTTCTGAGAAGAACAGGCATACACAGCAGTCATATCTCTGAAGTTGTGCACTTTCTGTCACCAGGCAGGTGCTCAAAGCATGTGAACTTGCTGAAACAAATGCAGATGGATTTTTGCAAGAAGTCATGCCAGCTTGCTGCTCTTCCCACGGAACCCAAATGCCATAAACACATATAAGAGAATGTGCAACCTGCATCATATATGTTGCTTGTTTTTCTCCTCTAAGACTTGTCCAGAACAAGTATAGTATCTTAAGGCAACCCCAACAAGACCTTCCTACCTTCCATATTGTCTGGCTGTGCCTTCATCATTTAGCAATATTTACAATATGTGTGTAGTGATCACATCTTTCAGTGCTGCAATGAAGCTGGGTCTGGAATGATGATAAACAGTTGCTCACCAGTCCGTGGCTACCAGAATATTTTTAGGCAACAAAGGAAGTGCTGTATCACTCTCAGATGATGTTAAAGCAATTTTGATGATAGGGAATTTGGGGTGAAATGCTTTTTCTTCAGTGCAACAGTGCATTGAAATACAAGAAATAATGTCAGATTTCTTGAATTTTATTTTATTTTTTAAAGTAGTGGTTTACTTTCAATCAATATGCCCTTTAAAGGTTATTGTCTTGGGACTCTCAGCCATAACATTCTTTAAGCCTGCAAGGGAACTTTGATTAAAAGCACTTTGGGGAAGAATATACATTTCTGAACTCAAAAATGCCACTGTTCTCCTCTTAGTAAACTGTATGAAAGAAAATATATGAAGTGCCTTTGCTTTCACCACATACAAAGAATACCTATTGTGTTACCTATTTTTAAAATGCCTAAAAGAAAGTGGCTCCTTTTAAATCCAATTAAATTTTTGCCATAAAGCCTGAACCTGTCTTCTGAGAATTCTTTCAGGTATCCAAATCAGCTTAAGAATGGAAGTCCAACTTTAAAACTGATTTTAGGTGGTCAAAAATACAACCAGGCACGTAATCTCTTTTATTCTAGGTGGCCTATAGTAAGAATTACATAATCAAATGTTGGTTAAATGTTTGCAAGGTAGGTGTCTAATCAACGTTGTACATCTAGGCTCCCTCTCAGACTGACAGTGAAGATAAATACCTCCAAAGGTTACCTTGTCCTACTTTCTGAAGAACAGGCTGAATCAGTTCCTGGAAATGTCTGTTCTTGAACAGCAAGAGAAATTATTGATGCACAAACTTCTAAAATAAAAGGTGAACCTACCTACTAACGTCTTCATGTCAACATCAACTTCTGAAGAGCATGTTCAGGCCCTCTCTGCATCTCTAGGAATTGAAATACTTTTCAAAGCTCTCTGTAAGGCAAATGAAATGTCTGGGTCTCATTGTGAAGCTCAATCATTCCCCAAGCACTTTTAAGTTTCAGGTGCTTTTTGAAAATATGTCTGTGGGCAGATGTGTTCCTGGAATTCTTTTAGCTTTATTTGTTATGACTAGGTCTTTTCTAGAAGTGAAGTAGACCATGGATTAATGGACAATTGAAAGACTTAGAGTTACTCATCTTTAAATGTTGTCACATTACTCTGTAGCATGTAGGTTTGTCTTCAGAAGAAGGTGTTACCTTAAAGGATTAAGGAAATGTTGTAATTCCGTGTAGCCAAATCACATTAATTTCCTCTCAAACTAGTTTGTTAACAAACTTACAATCTAAGACAAGACAGAAAGAAAACAATAAAAGACACATACCAGAGGCATCAGAAAATAAACGGTCTGCTGTTTATTGTGGGTCTAAATGACTTCAGAAAGATGACTTTATTTGTCTCAAATTCCAATGCCCACTGCATAAGACTTTATATTGTTCCACAGGAAATATGTTTTACCACTGGATCAAGACTCTGCGCTGTAAAAAAAAAATGTTTTATATGATGTAAGCTTATAATAAACAGCATAAGGAAAAAGAAAGACCATTTTCTTTTCAGTGTATCTTTTTTAACCCTGTCAATGTTTCCCCAGTGTAACGGATTTTTATCTAAAGTGGTTGAGCTCTGTCTTAAAGTTCATGTTAGTTTAGGAGGGAAAAAAGGGGAACATAAATGAAGCAGGGATACATTGGGGACACCCATAATGGAGTTATCAGCATAGACTATGATTAACATAGATGATTATGTAGACAAAGGTGTGATCTGCAGTTTGTATAAGCTCCTGAGGGGATTGCTGCATTCTCTAGGTTTATTAAACTTGAGAAATCTCTTCTACCTCAAAGGGGCACAGAGAAATTGTCATTTAAACTACTTTCAGGGTGAAATAATATTAGGGTTTCCAACAGTGTAGCTCAAGTTACATTTACGATTCCCCTAATTATATCACACTGTCCTCAATACAAAGCTTGCCAAGCCTACAGGAGAAACTGTTGAATGGATGGAGAAACCTGCCAGGGTAAGAGCAAAAAATTCAGTTCCTGTATTCTCCATGCTGCTTCTTTTTTCCTTGTGGCAATACTCCAAGGGAAAAGGGAGACTTAATGTTTTGCCTATCCCTTTCGGCTTCCTCATCCTCATCGTATCTTTCATCCTCATCTTCATCTTCGCATTCACTATTGTGAGGGCTGGAATGCTGAGA
>VZTM01008057.1:0-54444 GCA_013400555.1 Jacana jacana
TCTGTTTCAGCAAGGATAAAAGATTTTCACTTAAAAAATTCTGGTGAAATAAAATACATTATGTTCATACTTAGCAGCGTTTAAATTTGAATTCAGTAAGTTTTAACCAAGTATAAATTTTATTCTCAATGTGGATAAAAAGGTGTAAAAGAAAAGTGCAATAGAAATCTGTCAAAAACGATAATGTAGAACTACAAGTGGCTATTGTCAGGCTAATCTAAAAGTATTGTCAAGACTTCTATCCTCTTTACATGCAATACTCTATAGAGAGAGAAGTATCATATCAGAGAGAGGGGTCATATTTTAAACTGGAGTTGTATGTAAACAAAGGCCTTTGAGACTGGCATTCTATTGTCACTTTTAGTACTGATGACAACTGATGGTTTACCAAGTGATAAACCAATAGTTCAACAGCAGCCAGGGGTTTATGGCATGTCAATGTGATGATTACTTCAAATGCTAGAGGATAACACAAAAGCTTTGTGATTCTTTATCATAAATATATATATACACACTCAAAACGATTTAAAAAAATCTCACAAATCAGCCTTCATATAACCACATTATATATAAATGTAATAATAACAGAATATTTTAAAATCAAAATTGTAGATTTTATAGAGAATTCCTTTCATGCCATCTAATTCACTGAAGAACTCCCTTTCTTCATTAAGGTTTAACTGAAAAGAAGTGGAAGTCACTGATCTCCTCTTGTATTACAAGATTTTTTGACTGGATGGTTTTATGGTCATATAGCATGAGAAATCTAGAAGGACTAATGCCCTTTAACTAAAACCAACACCACAAATTTGCTCTGATTAGCTCAAGAAGAACAAACAAAGCACAGCTATGTTCTTGAGATTATAATCTAAGTTGCTAGTGCTTACTTTGAAATTGAAGACAAGAATGAAAAAAACTACACATTATTTATTATTTATACAATATAGAATTTTGTAGGAGATAATTCATGGTGATCAGTTTCCATATTCCAAGTAAGGATCTTGAGGTCTGGTATATTCATTTATGCAATCATTATGATCTAAGCAGGGGTAAACTATCCTAACATTGGAAACTGACCTTTCTGTTATTTTCATAAAGTCTGAACCATCAATTTCTCTGCAATGGTATGTGAACCAGTTCTCTTCCATCTATACAAAGGTGCATCAAGCCTTCAGTTTGGAAAGATTAAGGTGAATAAAGGTCACCAGATCTCTTTATCTGATTGTAGCCAAGAAAATTGCTGAAAGCAAGCAAGTATGCTGCAGGCACACCGGTGATTTTTCACAATGCCATTGAGTAGAACCTTGAAATCTGGTGCAGTCATAGATCATGGACCTGAGTGCACACACACACATAAAGAAAAAAAATATAAAAATTCCATATTTCTATGAGAATATTTCCTCGCAAGGCAGTCAATGATTGAGGACTTTATTTGCCATATCACCTTTTTAGTCTTTCAGTGTGTCTTAATTTGTAACTTCACCTTAGCCTTCCTCTATTATTATACATTTATTTATCTAGACTTGAACAATATAAAAACACCCATAGAAAAGCTGTAGGTGCCTATAAAATTAATTAGGTCTACAATTCCAAATGATGGCCACCAAACAACATAGCAATAATCCCATAGAGAAAACAAATTAACTCAGCTAGCCAATAAATCAGAACAACAGAGAACCGTGTTTTCTTTTTCATCTCCAAGAATAGAATCAGAACTGGCCCAAATGCTTTATCAAATAAATGGCTCTTCTAGGACACTCAGAAGGTCATGATGTTTGATCAGATGGGTTTGTTGGTTGTTTTCTTTAAATTTTATTTTTTATTTTTTATTTTTATTTTGTTATTTTTTACCATAAAGAGAACAATTAAATGCATCTCTATTTTTTGTGCGTGTTATGTGTCCCAGTGGATATGACATTGTCAGCTATCAAGATTGAAAGTTCTCTGATGTCACTACTACTACTTATTACACTCTAGCCCAGAAAATAGTCCTATATTTATTCATTGGTTTGAGTTGTTATTAAAAATTACAGTTGGGCTAATGTTACCTGTTAGCCTTTAGAAGACAATGGGTGATAAGTAATTGCATATTGCAGTGGGAGTGAGTGACCAAACGCTCATGTTCTGTGATAAAGAACAGTGCAAAATGTTTTTTTCTCATTCTCTAATAATAAGGTCTTGCTATAGAGAAGCTCTTGGGTGAAGGGACTATCATTTGCTCTCTTCATTTAGGAAACAGGGCCGTGATCTGGTTGCCCTCTAGATCCCAAACTTACCCCATCTTGTTTTAGGACCTAAGTGTCCTGCAGCTCTTAAAACTATAACGTCCTCCAGACCTGGTGTCCTTCTCATTTCACTCTCTCTACCCCAGAGCAGAAGGCGAGGCGCAGATATCTGCAGAATGTAATTCAGGCTTAGTATGTGCCCAAATACTGGGATTTTGGTAAATCGCTATTTTATGAGTGCCGGGATCTGGAGAAAGAAGTCTTGGTTTTCTTCAAAATAAATGTTACTACTACTAAAAAACAACAACAAAAAAGAAGTGCCACAAAAGCAATTTAACCAGCTTATCATTTTTTTATGGTGTGTTAAGACCTAGTGGAATTACTGTGTCTTCCTATAATTTTTAAATTGAACATTTAGAAATAAATGACTGATATTTAAGGTAAAAGTACCTCTTCAGTAACCCATGGCCTTCAATTCAAAACAATTGTAGCAAATTTGAGAGACAAAATTCACCAACGTTAATAACAAAAAGTGATAGCCAACACTGAGCTCTGCATCTGCCTGCATGGATGGACTGTTATCCAACCGCATCTTGAATAAGATTTGAAATATAATTTGACTTTGAAATCCAAATGTATCTAGCACCTTCCTCCCTAGAGGACCAAACCAGATGTGCCTTGTTTTTATCCTGCTGGCAGCTATACATAATTTCCTAGGTAGACATCCATAGAAACCCTGTGATATCTTAAAAAGTAAATTTCATCAGGCTAGACACAGATCTAAAACATTAGACTAATGAAATTTTAAACCCCATCCCATAAAGTAATATATCACAAAAGTGGAAAGCAGTTTTTATTCCTTTTTGCTTCAAATTTTGTGAACATATGGTGTAATGTGGAAACATGGATAGTCAGAACAGTTAGCAGTTGCTGTGGTACTGCTGGCTTATTTCCACTTTACAAATTCATACGAAGCTAAAATATCACGCTGGTGACATATGCTTACCGGCTCTCCATTTACTGCCTGCAGCTATGGGCTCCTGTATTCTAATGGTAATTCTACAATCTGTTCACTGACAGCTCAGGGGGCCAGATGATATGCACACTACTGACAGGGACATCACTTTCATGAAACATTTACTTCTCTGCACCTGAATATTGGAGTAATCATATAGAGAGTCGACACACCATGAAATAGAGTTAGACTGAAGATTCTGAGAAGAAAATAGCAGACTGTCACTCAAAATAAAGTTCATTTTATACCCAGCAGAGCTAGGTTAAAAGACATTTCCATACACTGAAAATGCTTTCCATCTTTAAAGCTGCAGTTTAAAAGAAAAATGTTTTCCCCGCATTTTTCTTCAGTGGCTCAAGGGATAATTACACTCCAAGACTTACATTTGAGAAAGCTTGTACTTTCTTGTCCTGTGCTATTTGAATGAAGTCAGAATTATAGTGGGTGGATGGGCTCTGAAAATTCAACCCTGCCACATTGTCAAGAGCACTACTAAACTACCTCTGAGTAACTTCATTTTATTTTCCTGTGCTGCCCTGCAAGGTTGGCGGTAAGGTTTTGAATGCTTCAAGGTCATTTGCACCAAGTGACCTCTCCAGTCAGATCTTTGCATCTTCCTGAGGCAGGAGAACAGGTACAGCTGAGCTTTAGACAGTGGGTCACTGCCCAAGGGAATGTACAGCCAAGGGAATGGGATTAGGTGTCTGGTGCTGGAGATTTATGGCTGCATAGTTTTGGGAGTCATGTCCAAAGTAGTCAAAGGACATGCTGTAGGATCGGGATTAGCTGCTCAGAGCAAAAACTGCTGAAGTGTCCCTAAGCAGGCACAGGCAAAGCTGATAATAAGCATGATCAGGTGAGAGCTGGTAAAATTCATAATGCATTGCATAAATGCTGTTTTATGGGAAAGGGTAATGACAAATTCCAAGGCAAAAGGTTAATTTAATTATGAAAAATTTGAGAAAAGGCCTAAAAGGACAGATAATATTTTATCAACCTCTGTTATTCCCACCAGAAGATAACAACCAATTATCTAATATTAGGAAAGAAGAACAGAGCAGTAGAGTAAAACAGAGGTTATTTCCTTGCTAGTATAGACAGGGGAAGAATAAACATCTAATGTGTGAGCCAGTGGTTGGTAAGCATGGAAACCATCTTTCCAGCACCCATATTACTTTTGAATGGAAATATAGTATTGACATAAATATATTTCCCACGTTCTGGCTACCATGAAAGTAATAATGAACAGAGAAAATGTTAGCTGTGTAATTGAAGAAGAAATTTCAACACTGTTAGGCAAGTGGGGGTGAAGTTAAAAGCTGGACTGGAAGTCACAATATTAAATACTAGCTGGAAAGAAAAAACAATCCTGTGGATATTTTTGAAATCTTTCCACGTGCATGTACCACTTAACACCAAACATCACACAGCCTTAGAAGGGAAATGCACAGAAAGAGAACTGAAGATTACTGAGAAGTAAAGCTTGCAAATGCCACCACTAGCGATAGAGAATCCTCACTGTCAGTCCTGTGAGATAGTCCATTAAAAATTTGATTTTTGCTGCAGTGAGAAGAAGTGCTTTGATTATACTGTGTTCACACTATTATATGCAAGAACAATATACTCTAGTCAGACACCATGACTCAGGGAAGAGTGGCTGGAAAGCTGCCTATAAGAAAAGAACCTGGGGGTATTGGTGGTCAGCCTGCTTAACATGAGCCAGCTGTGTGCCCAGGTGGCCAAGAAGGCCGATGCCATCCTGCCTTGTATCAGGAATATGGTGGCCAGCAGGAGTAGGGAAGTGATCGTGCCTTGTACATGGCACTGGTGAGGCCTGACCTCAAGTGTTGTGTTCAGTTCTGGGCCCCTCACTATATGAAGGACATTGAAGTGCTGGAGTGTGTCCAGAGGAGAGCTACCAAACTGGGGAGGGGTCTAGAGAGCAAGTCCTGTGAGGAGCGGGGGAGGGAGCTGGGCATGTTTAGTTTGGAGAAGAGGAGGCTGGGAGGAGACCTCATTGCCCTCTACAACTGCTTGAAAAGAGGCTGTAGAGAGGTGGGTGTTGGCCTCTTCTCCCAAGTGAATAATGACAGGACCAGAGGAAATGGTATGGAATTGCGGCAGGGGAGGTTTAGGTTAGATTTTAGGAAGAATGACTTTACTGAGAGGGTGGTCAGGCACTGGAGCAGCCTGCCCAGGGAGATGGTGGAGTCACCAGCCCTGGAGGTATTTAAGAAACATGTAGACATGGCACTTCAGGGACAAGATTGTTGGCTCTAGTGGCCAAGATTGTTGGGTTGTGTGATTTGTTATGTGGTTTGTTTTTATTTTTTTTTAAATTTGATTTTTTGGTTGGTTGGTTGGTTTTTTTGGGTTTGTTGTTTTGGGTTTTTTTGAGGGGGTGGGGCGGGGTGGTGTTGTAGTTGTGTGTGTGTGTGTATGGTTGGACTCGATCTCAGCGGTCCCTTCCAACCATGAAGATTCTGTATGATTCTGTGTAATATGAATCTTCATAGCTACTTCTCTAACAAATTGAGAGTTACTCCTTTGGTCATTTCAACTAATTTCTAAGTTCTGAATCTGTGGGTATTCTCAGTAGACAGATTGCATAAAGCATACCTGATATTATTAATGTGAAGTAATAAAAATGTTGTTCTATAATACCTCATCCTCTTAAAGATATTCCTCATAATATGCTCGTTTTGTAACCAAGAAAAGTCTACCAGATTTTTCTTGTATGAGGTGATCTTTCTGCTCTTTTCAGAACGAGACCTGACAAAATTTTTGCAATTATTAGAGAGATCACATGTCCTGATGATTTCTTCTATACTAAGTTTAAGTGGTTTCCAGTTGTGTTGTAAAAATGTAATACAAACAATTTACTTTGAGGCTGATTAAAACTTTTTTTCATGGAAGAGTATTTATAAACAAGTTTTTTAATACAAAATACCTTGTTTTGTAGAAAACTGAAATGTCTGGAGTTAGTTATTGAAAAAATATTTTGACTAAACTGGGAAAAAAAATATTCTGACCTAGCTGAACAGTTAGTTTTAAACAAAAAGTAATTGAAAATACATACCAGCTTCTGCAGTTTCTTTGTATTCTCTTATCCACATGAGAATAAAATAGAATAATAATAATAAAAAACCTATTCCCTGTTTTTAAATTAAATAGTAAAAAGGACACAAGCATACTCATAAGCATTGAATCATACCTACTTATTAGTCTATTCCAACATTTCAGAGAAAACATATAGTATTTTTTTTTTTTTACTAAGTATAGTAGCTACATTTTATAGGATTAGCTGGAAAAACTTCTCTGCTTACACAAAGGCAGGGATGGCTTAAGGCAACGGTACTGTGTGGCTATAGCTTGCTACAGAATGTGTACACCCAGTTGATTCTTTTATGCAACATTTATTGATATACCTCTTGTTTTTATAAACCCACATTTACAGTAGATGTTAAAATTTTATTGTAAAGAGTGTTTTTATTTTATAATAAAATATAATATTCTCTCTTCTGTGTGGGAAGATGAAGGGATGAACCACAAAATCTCTTCATTATTTTTCCCCAATTTTAAGTTTCTTTAAACACTCTGCAATACATTTTTTTTTTTTTCAGAATTGCCTGAAGCACGTTCTTGCAGCACTTCTTTCCAAGTGAGATGGCCGTAAATGCAATGGAGAGGGATGAATACCATGTAACTACTGTCCCAAACCTGGAATGGAGAGTAGCACCGTGACTGTATTTTTATGAGGTACTTAATTTTACATCTTGATTGCAGCAGATTTTTTCAAAATGAAATGCAGCCTGAAATTCGGAGATTAATATACTGGAGTAGAAAGTGTGGAAAATAAGACATCCTACCGTGTCATTAAGAAGACTCAGGTGGATTTTGAAGAGGACAGCTCTCTTCACTCTGGTATGCCTGAGACGCTGGGGGAAAGCACAATTTTCTACCCAAAATATGCAAACTACTTATATATGAAACTTTCTGCATTTTACTGCTAAGCTTACACCTATTCAAATAATGAAATAGAGTGTCTTCTCAACAGAACTTATCATACATGTGTGAAATAACTGGAAAATCCCTGCTCCAGGGACTGACTATATGTTCAGTGCCCTCACTATCCAGTCTCATACTCTGCATACTGTCAATCTTCCAAGAGGATTTTTGGTTAGATATTCATTACTGAGACAAATACAAAATAGTACATGTCCTATATTCTTTTCTGTCCTTCTATGGACACTTTTTTTTAAAAAAAGAACAACAACAAAATCTGTCGGGCTAACTAAAAGAAATCCATATGACACAGAATAATGCAGGAGGCAATCTGTTTGAATACATATTCCTGGAAATCTCAGAGAAATGCAGCTCTTTCCTTTGATGTACCAACTCAAGCCTCCCATGAGTAATTCAGCAGGGTGGTGGCATGTTGATAAAGCTTGTTTTCTGTTCCAGTGAGCCACCTACACTGTGCTTAGATGTGTCTTCTCCTCTGTATATTTATCACTGGCAGTAACTTTCTTGAGTGCTTTCTCATCCTCATCTGGAGGATGAGGCGCTGGAGCCTCACGGGCTGGAATTGAAGTCACTCAGGTGCAGCCAGTGATGGCTTCTCCCTAATGCTGTCTGATCATGGCTTCCACACTGCACCTCTCCCCTGAAGGGGAACTGATGGAGTTGCTCTGTCCCAAAGAGCATCCTTGGCAGCTCCTTGTTGCCTGGTCACATTTGCAGTAGTGAATGCCATGGGCTGATGACTTCACATCAGTGTTGTTCTGAGGCTTCCCTTCCAGCCTTCAGGTCTTAGTGTCTGGATGGTGAAGACTGAGGGGGGTGCTGCACTTAGAGTTTTCTATAATCTCAAATTTATGTTCTGGAGTTTCTGAACCTTTCAGGCTATATGTCACCATGCTTATGATACTGGTACAGGAAGTAAAGGAAGTCAATGAAGAGATGGCGTTTTTATCCTGGGGAAAATGTGGGATAAACATTTTTTTAAGACAGTAGTACATTATTTTTTAAGATTTCTTTCAGAAAGGGAATCAGATAGAAATACAGCAACTTTGGCTCCTAAAGGTTATGTATGAAATGAACGCTGTTCTTCATTTCTGCATTAGTCACTGAGCCTTCTAGATTCCTGGGTCCTTTTGCAGTTGCAATTGGCCCAGCTGCTTGGTGTCACAGAGCACAGCTTTTATTTTTGCTCTGAGGCAGTCAGTCAGTGAAAGTCAAGAGTAAACTGCCCATAATTAGCAGGAATCATCCACACTTCAGGCACCTGGCCTCAGACCCCAATATGGGGAGTCCAGGAACTGGGCAGACAATGTCAGGAGAAGCTCATGACGAAATCTGGCTGCTGACTGATCAGGAACCCAACAATAGCAGTTAATTCCCAGAACACTCTAACTTTTGATGAGCCTTTGCTTTCTAACAAAACCTTGTCTCCGCAATGTTACCACCTTGATGCTTGGGAATCCTTTTAGTGCCACATTCAGGTCATTATTGAACTTTTTTTGGCATAAGCATCCAAAATAAATGGCACTTGACCAAAGGTATGACAAACATTATTGGGGTTAAATGGTGCATCCCGTTCACTCTGATGACATGAGCAACAGAATACTTTTGCCATAGATATAGGTAGGCTTTAAAAGCAGATAAATGTTAAACTATAAAGTTAAGATATAAAGCAAGAGTCTCTTGTAATGGATGTTTTCTTAGTGTCTTTTTTGATTGTTTGGAGCCAGCTCAAATGCTCATTTTTCCCAGAGGTTTTCCTACCAGTTCTTGGCTGCTGATTCAGTGGTTTCAAAGCAGCCTCTTTGCAGGCTAGGGATTGTGATGCTGCATCACAATCTTTATCTGCCTATTTCTGCTCAGCTTCCTATTTTCATTTCACTCCAGCTGTAGATCAGAATTGTACAAATGTTCTTTTTCCTGTATGTGAAATTTTGGTCAATGACATGATGTATGCATGGCACTCTTATTCACTCCATACCTGAAAGATTTTCTGGTGTTTCTTCATTTCTGGCAAAAGCTGACAATCTAACAGAATAAAGTACTCCTCTGTTCCAGTGTTTATAACAGGGGCACGTCTTTTACCTCTTTCCCTTTTTGTTTCCATTAGAAATGTATGCTACTGTTTTCTCCTATTTATCCCCAGGGTTACCTCTATATAAGGGCTTAGTATTGTTTTGTTTGTTTGTTTGTTTTTTTTTCTTTTTTCTTTTTTTCCTGTTTTTTTAAATTTGATTTCTTCATGTTTGTTTTTGGTTATTGGAGAGTGTGGCTAGCGCTTGTTTACTCTGATTCTTGTTGCTGCTCTTGTATCAATGATATTATTTCCCTTACTGACAGCTTCACTAAGTACAGCACTGAATTTCCTGAGTTTCACACCGAGCACAACATAGAAAACCCTCCTTCCTTCTAAAGCAAAACTGATTTTTTTTTTTTTTTGACAGCACACATCAGAGAGAGGTGACAACAGTGAACTCCCAGACTGACTTCTTCAAATAATTCTCTCCTCCAACCAAATCCAATTTTCACATTTGGGCAGAAAATAATAATAAAGCAAAACAAGCTCTCTTAATTGATATAAGCACCTCCACAAGCTTAAGATTCTTCTTTCTGTCAACCCAAAAGTTAAAATGAGGAGATACATCTATGAAGCCACCTATTCTCTGCAAAACTCTTTCCATCACAGAACCAGAATCAGTTCACTTTCTCAGCTCACATCTTCACATTCATGTGACAAGGGTTGCTCTGGCTCCCCTAGATAGTTCCATTGTCTATTCTGGAGTTGAATGGGATCTCTGGGTAGTTCCTGTTTAGTCAGAGCCATCGCTGCCATTCAGGCACTTGCTGTGACAGTCCCTACTAACTCTTTCAGTTGTCTTGGAGTTATTTATCTGCATACTGTTTGTCCTCAATCAAGCAAGCAAGGACCTGGCTGCTGGCTGCTCAATTTGATCTGATAACAGGAGAATGAGTCACAGGACTGAGCCTGTGTGAAGGGATCATCTACACCCGTTGCTGCCCATGTCTAGAAAACCAAAAGTGTTGTGCTGTTCAAAACCAAAAAATGGAATATGTAGTAACTGGTTTGATTTCTTGAACTGCCGATTTGGCTCCACAATTCTCTTCAAATAGCTGTGAGGACTTATTGTAACTACTAATTGCCTGAAAATAATAAACATGGGAAGAAAGAGGACTTGAAATTAGCTCCCACCCAGAACAACAAAAAGCAAACCAAAACCAAACCATTGCCTGGAAGGGCAATGCCAGCTGTGCCCAGACTCCAATGGCTTCACTATCCCCTACACTTAGGGCTCACGTTTTGGCTCCACTCAAATGTGGTGGGAACACCATGCTGCAGGTAGGTCAGCCCCACTGTGCATAGGACTTAAAGCCTTCTCATTAGTGTGCAGTTAAAGGCTGAACACTGAACATCTGCCATGAGATTACTATAGATGTGCTGGTAGACTCCATGCAGACAGATGTTTCATTTACAGGTGTCAAAGTACCACCAAAATTTTAATTTTAAATGTTAATGGACATAAAACTAAATGCCAGTAGATTTTGAAGGAGGAAGAAGTGAAAATAACTCTGGGACCATCACTACAGGGCCATCCAAATTCAGTGCAACTCTACTGATTTCATTACCAGTTTATCTATGGAGAGAAATAAATTCAGACTAAGGCAGAAGAGTTTAAAGAGGAATACTAACACTGTGAATCAATGCACTTACTTTAGAATGAAGTATACTTTGTAATTAAACCTTAAATAAATTAAGTGAGCTCCTTTATATAGGGAGTTAGTCAGGTCTGGTCATTCCAGAATGGTTCCCTGTACAAAGAGACTCTGAAATCAGATGTGGGTTTTGATCCTCACTTTGGTGAGGCCTTGATCAAGCTACTTAACTTCTCAATTACACTTGTTTTTTGGAGTTTTGGGGTTTTTTTTTTGGAAACATTATTTCAACAGCTCATGCAGTGGGTGGCTTTGAAGCTTAGAAAACTAGTATTTTTAAAGAACTATTTATGATGTAACATAATAATTTAAGCATTTAGGCCTTGAAAATCAATCTCTTTAGAGCCCTTCAGAGAAATATTAGATACATACAAAAAACCAGATGTTAGTAGAAGCAGCATGCACATATACAAGAACAGCATTTGGCCCCCTTAAACCAAAAGAAAAAACTTTCATGCTTACATGCACACTCACAAACCTATCCTGCTGTGAAACTAGATATCATTTTCTGATTGAATGCTTACCAGTCTGACTGTACCACAGAGGGACTGCAATAGTAATAATGTTCTCATGTGGCCTAAGTTAAACCCTTAGCTCTTTGTTGTGGTGCATTTCTGGGTAATTATATGATCAATAAGAATAACAATAAGAGTAAAAATAAGAAGAATAATAACACTTATCTCTTACAGAGCAACTTTTATCTCTGTTTTTTCGGTTGTGCCAGCATGTAAGGTTTAATTCTAAAGTCAGAACAATTTAATCTAGTGGAGAAATGCAGTTATCTCATGAAAACGCGCTTTCTGCGGTGCTCTATTTCTTTCACAGAATTGAAATTATGGATGTATTTACTCTGTGCTTGCTACAGCAAATGGAGGCGATTCTCAGCGGAGAAAACGTGAGTGCAGAGAGAATGTAAAGATTATGGGAAAAGTCACGCTTACAGGTATGGGGTTTATATTGTCCAGCATGTAGCATTATAACGGGCAAATCCTGGCCTCTGCTGAAGGGGCCAAGGGACAGTAGAGAAGGGAGCCTTCTATCTCCCTCCAAGCCTGGATGCTTTCAAAAGAGATTGTCAGCATCCTGCCTGTAGTGCTTCCCAAGCCATAATGCCTGGTATGCCTGGTGACTGCAGGGGAGTGAGGGAGGACAGAGCTCTACTCCATTGTGTCTCTTGACCTCAGCTGGGCTATGTGCCATATAATGAAAACTCAAGGGATGATGTAACATTGTTCCCCAGTGTTCTGGGGGAACTCTTCTTCCCTTAGTGGCTCCTAGTTTGCCCTGCAGAACTATGTCCTGAAGGCAGGAGAGGTCTTGGTGCAGAGTCACTGGTGTTTTCCATGAAGCTGGAAACGCATCAAGAGGTGGTCACTTTCTTATCTGGTACCTTTTCTAAGGTGGTGGCTCCTGCTGGCACTTCTGTGAAACTGGGAATTTTTATTTGCATGCTTTTCTGCTGGAGAAAGTAACTTACTGAACCGGTTGAAAACAAAATTTGGCAGCTTTCATTAACTTGCAAATTCAAAGTTTGTAAACAAAGCCTATAAATTGCCTTAGTACTACATGTTAAAATGAAAAGTTTGTTTCTCTAATTTTGAGGCACTTCAAATAAAGCCATAGTTGGGAACATACTTTGGCCAGCTCTGTTAAAGGATCCTGTAGGATAGGATAGAACATTACAGAGTCTTCCAAGCCTTTTCCTCAAAGTATGGACTCTTCCCAACATGAAATCCATCTCAGGATGAAACCCAAGAAGGCTATCGACCTCATCTCCTGGTGCTCTAATCTGTCCCAGAAAAGACTGTTGTTCATCTGCTGCTCTGACCTGATTCTGGCTTCAGTTCAGAAAAGACAGTGTGTTCCACACTGGAGCCCCATGGAGACCATTGGGACCCATGTGAGCTGAGACTTGGGTTGAGGATATTAATTGCACATGCAAAATGATGACTGAAAAATTATGATAAAATGTGATGAATGTGATAATATGATACAATTATGGTAAAGTGATGTTAAAAAGCAGTTATAAATGCTGTCCTTCAAGAGTGAAACAAACAGTTCAGTCACAATTCATCAGCTATTCCTAGGAGACATCTTAAACTGGATGTTTTGACAAAGTATCAGTAACATGGTTATTCTCAGTGACTAGCAGAGACCTTTACATAGATTTTTTTTGGCCATCTGGTTTGTCCACTGAAAAAAAGAAAGAGATAATTTTATCTCTAATACTTTGACAGACCACTAATTTGTTTTTGATATAATTAATATTGGCTCAGCACCAGTGAAGCTTTATTAAATTTTGGTTAAAAAAAAATTATTCTGGCTTAAGATGCTGAAAACCAGTTAAGAATCAGAACCTACAGTAATTATACTGCGATTTTCTGTCATTAGTTACAAGCACAGAACAAAATAAAAATATTTATAAATACAAATTCCAATGTATAATGAAATTAAAACCAGAATAATTCCTAGGTGTCTTCCCTGCCTCTTCAAATTATAATACAGAGCATCTGAGTGAAAAGTGTGGTTTTATTAATATGCAAGCCCACTAAAAAGAACAGGGAGGAGCAAACTGAGGGCATTCTTGCCACATATGTTTAATTATAAAAAGATACTTTAAAAAGAAAATCTTGGACAAACAGTCTCCTAAATTGTGAATGGGAACTACTCTTCCAAAGAGCAACTTGAAATATTTAAGGTAAGTTTTTGCCCAGAAGCACTTCCACAGTGATTACTCTCCCCTTTGACTATGGAGGAAACCAAAGGATATTTACCTTGTTAAATTTAAGGTGTAACCCTCTGTTTTTCTCATTTGCCTTTATAAGAAGCTGAGGTAGAATAGACTTTAAAATATTAGATGTCACGAATTTGCTGCTATAAGGACTGCCCAGGACTTCCACAAGTCTCTTGAGCAATGATTTGCAAATTGCCAGCTTTTATTTGGTGCTCCACAGGCAGAACTCCTACAAACCATTCCCATGGGGAAAACTTGTGGGAATAGAAATCCTAATCCTGATTTGTTGGGTTTTCTTTGTTTTGTTTTTCCTTGGCTTTTTTCTTGTTTTGTTAAAGACTCCAAACCTAAGGAATTTTGTAGCAAAATCAGGTTCTTAGATTGCTTTCTTAAACTGCCATTTGAAGTTTTGATTGTACAGGAAAATACATGACTAGTTAAACTTGAGAGAAATAAATTTTTCTGTTCATTTTGTTACTGCTGTCTTACATTCCTTTGGCCATATTAAACTCATTTCAGAAAGTTTGTTATAGAATCAGAATCCTAGAATTGTCTAGGAAGGAATGAATCTTCAAGTCTAACCATCAATCTAACTCTGATAAAAAACAACAACCCATCACTAGGCCACATCACTGTGTAAACTCATGTTTTCAATACCTGCAGGGGTGGTACTCAGCCACTTCTCTGGGCAGCCCATTCCAGTGCTTAATAACCTTTTCAGTGTATTTTTTTTTCCTAATATCCAATCTGAACCTCTCCTGGTGCAACTTGAAGCCATTTCCTCTGGTCCCATTGCCTGTGACTTTGGACAATGGACCAACCCCCACCTCTCTACAATCTCCTTTCAGGCAGTTGTAGAGAGCGATAAGGTCTCCCCTGAACCTCCTCTTCTCCAGGTTTAACAATCCCAGCTCCCTTAGCCTCTCCTCGTAAGGCTTATTCTCCCTTCACCAGCTTTGTTGCCCTTCTCTGTATCTGTTCCAGCACCTCAATGTCCTTTTTGTGGTAAGGGACCCAAAACTGTATAATCCTAGAGATAGGGTCTCACCAGTGCTGAGCACAGGGAGACTCTCGCCTCCCAAGTCCTACTCACCACGCTGTTCCTGATACAGGCCAGGATATTTTGGCCTTCTTGGCCACCTGATCACACTTCTGGCTCATGCTCAGCCAACAGTCAGCCAGCACCCCCAGGTCCTTTTCTGCCAGGCAGCTCCAGCCACTCTTCCCCAAGCTTGTAATGCTGCATGGGGTTGTGACCCAAGTGCGGGACCCGGCACTTGGCCTTGCTGAACTTCATCCATTTGCCTCAGCTAATGTCAAGATCTCTCTTCAAAGCCTTTCTGCCCTCAGGCAGGTTTACACTCCCACCTAGTTTAGTGTTATCTGCAAATTTACTGAGGGTGCACTCCATCCCCTCATCCAGATCATTGATAAAGATGTTAAAAGGAACTGGCCCCAGTACTGAGCCCTGGGGGACACAACTGACCTGTCACCAACTGGATTTAACTCCATTCACCACCACTCTCTGGGCTCAGCCCTCCAGCCACTTTTTAACGAGTCAGAGAGTATTCCCTTCCAAGCATCCCTGGGCAGCCAGTTTCTCCAGGAGGATACTGTGGGAGACTGTATCAAAGGCCTTACTAAAGTCCAAGTAAACAACACAGCCTTTCCCTTATCGACCAAGCGGGTCACTTTGTCAGAGAAGAAAATCAGGTTTGTTAAGCAGGACCTGTCTCTCATGAACCCATGCTGGCTAGGCCTGATGACACCTGGACATCATGTGCTGCATAATGGCACTCAGGATGATATGTTCCATGATCTTCCCAGGCACCAAGGTTAGACTGACAGGCCTGTAGTTCCTCAGATCACCCTTCTGACCCTTTTTGTGGATGGGTGTCACATTTGCTAGACACCAGTCAGCTGGGACCTCCACAGTGTGCCAGGACTGCTGGCAAACAATGGAAAGTGGCTCAGTGAGCACTTCTGCCAGTTCCCTCAGTACCCTTGGGTGGTTCCCATCTGGCCCCATAGACATGTTTTTATGAACAATGAATTAAAACTATAATTAGTTCCAAAACACTAGACCAACTGTCAGGAAAAGCAAGAAACTATGAGGAAAGTTAACCTAGGGATGAGCATCCAAAGTAGTTGTCTAGATTCTCAACCTGCAAAAATCCCATCAGACTAAGAGGGCTACCAAGGAAAGCACCTGTATAGATAGGTAAAAAGAAAGACTGGGCTCCATATCCTGCCAAACACCATTGGGGTTATGAGTCACAGCTCATCTGAAAGAGAAAAACTGGTTCCAGTCTCCAGAGACAACCAAACTGTTAGTTGAAGCTGAAATCTCCCAGTTGACAAGAAATACATTTTTGGTTTAGGTTCAGATGTATGAATTTTGTGAATTTCAGAATGCTAATTGCTAATTAATAATACTGATTCCCTTATTTACACAGATTTTTAAGAAGCAGAGATTACAAAGAAATGGAAGATTTTTCCTGGCCATTTAACACACACAGTAATGCCACATTCTTTTTCTCTTGAAAGGATCTATACTTTTATTACTACAGCTAGCTAATGCTTGCTTTATAGTGATATAGCAGTATGTCTTGGCAGTATGTGCCTGTGTGTCAATAGAACAAAGATGAGAAACAGATATTGCTGGCTAGCTGCTGTAAATATAAATTCTAAATAAAAAGAGATTCAAAAGGGAATGCAATTAACTTATGTGTATTATTAAATGACATGAATGAACCTACTTTTCTAATTATGTTCAGGCTCACATAGATGAAAGGATAATGGCAGGGATGATGGTGAATTAAGAAAACCGATTTCACACTAGAGTGGGGAAAAGTTCTGAGAAGGAATCATAAAGAAGGTCTTGACACACCCTTATAAATGAGAATTTTCACTAAGGACAGGAGTTTCACCTGCAGTACTAAAAAACCCCAAGAGTTCTTCACTGAGCAGCTCACCTGATTTTGCCCTAGGTAGTTTAAACTGCTGCTATAAAATGATGTCTCCTTACTCACATGAGATATGCTGCCTCTCTAAATTTTCAGTAGAAAATGTTTAATTAATTGCTAGAAAGATGACATTTTAATTAACAATGGAAATTCTTGGGATTGGGTTCTCCAGGCAAATTTTAATCTTCTTTGTGGTAGGCTTTGTAGAAAATTTGCAGCTAGTATAAGAAACGAATAAAGCCAGGTGGAAAGAAAGACAACATAAACACAGTATTTAAGACCTGGATATATTTTTTTTTTCCCCATGGGCACAAAGAAGAGCTCCTCTTAAAATGGAACAAAGAGGTATTTCCAGACGAATCCTAGAGACAAATCCTCATGTCACATTGCCTTTATGACATTAATCATGGGCAACTGTCTCAGCTTTCAGTGTTCTTCATGGTCAGTTTCCATCCAACTTTCCATCCTCAGAAATAAGATGATGGCTTTTGTCTCCTGTAGAATGAGAAGCCCTTACTCCCCAGTAAGTCTTTTCAAAGCATGAGTTTGTGCTTTCTCCTTCACACATACTATGGTGAGGTAGAAACTCTCATGTTCCACAATATCACAGCGGAATGCTTTTGTGCTAAAATCCAGGTTTTCTACTGCCTGTGTCCCTTCTTTAAGGAAAGGAAGGTCTTTTCCTGGATACAGGACCCTGTATCTGAAAATGTGCCTTTCTGCTACAGATTTTGGTTTCATGATCCCTTCAATAGAGCAAGTTCAAGAGCTGCTGTTATGCTGCCTGAAGCATCACAGCTCTATTTTTCTGGTATTGAAAGTTTTTTTGCTTACGGCCACCTCAGCCATGAGAACAGGCATGGGTTTGGACAGCAGATTGGATGTACTTCAAAACAAACTGTTATATCCAAGGCATCAATGGTAAAAATCTTATTGCTTTAGAAGTCCTTGGTAGCTTTTATTGATAATATTATATTTCAGGCATGATCATGTAAAGAAAAATAAAAAAGAAAAAAAATGTAAAAATATCAAGGCCAAAGACAGGAACTGGAATCAACAAGAGAAAGTAATGCTTGTACTGTTTTTCACAGATACTAGTGGACTCTGCCTAAACCCCTATATATCTCTCCTAATTATTTCTATATTTCTAGCAGTTTCCTGTTTCTGAAAAGCTGTTATTACAAAGACATCTTTTACTTAGCTACAACATGTTGATTTCCAACGAGCTGGAAGCCCCTGAGCTTAAGGTTACTGACTTAAAGGCAATGACACTAGTTCATGAAATGGAGATATGAATTAGCTGCAGACAGATACTGATGAGTAGATATGTATATGTCTGTAGAAAACACAGAGATTATTTTCTCAGTGCATTCTTCTTAGATAGTATAAATCTATTTTCATCCTTTAATGCTGTACTCACTTAGCTACATGCACACTGGTGACTTTTGCATTATCATGAGATATTCCCTGGCTATCTTGGGAGCTGGAAGTACTGCTGAGTGAACCCTTTCAAAATGCCTGCACAGCTTACTCAAGCTGTTCGAGAATGAAAACAAGTGTGAATTCTATATTGCAAAGATACTGTCATGTTGTCCTACATTCAACCTAACTTTGGCATTTCCTGCCTTTCAGAGCCAAAATCTGTTGGTATAATTCAACTGGTTTCAGTGGGATTGTGTCAGCAGAAAACGTCCTCAGTTCTTCACGCTGCAACTTCCACCTTGTTTTAAAATACTCTATGACTTTTAACAAGAAAGGGAGGAAAACACAACACAGCATGGCTGAAAGGGCTTGTGTCTCCCCCCTGCAATTTAGCTTCTCCAAAGTTTTGAGAGGAGTTTAACATGTCACTGGTTCACGGGCTTCAGTACTGGGCTAGTCTTGCCACATCATTACTTTAATCACTCATTTTATTGGGTTTACCTCCATTGCTACAACATGGTCTTGAAGGTATACTCTCAAAACTCTTTGTCTTTTAGTTTTTTACTTCCTTAGAGTTTACCTTTCTATATAAATAAATTCTTTTTTCAATATGGCACATCCCCAGATGTTCAGACAGTGAGTTGAAGGCTGTTCGCTCCACTCCCCTTTCTCCTACCTTTAGAACTGAGGTATGAGAAAGCCCATATTACCAGAAACGTAGTAATTATTAATGAATTCTGATGTTTTTTTAATTGCATTGATCTGTATCCAAACCTTCTACTATGAGGTCAGAAATGAGTACATACATAGATCTTTAATTTTCATCTTTTTATTTTTTTAATGGGGGCAGCATTGGTATTTATGACAGCTCATGTCAATATGAAGCAAAAATAATCAAAGTTGCAATATCAACTTTAACCTAGTTTGAGGTTTTCTCTCATTCAGTCCAAAAATGTCAGAGGTTTTTTTTTTTTATTTTTTTTTTGTCTCTCTCCTCCCCCCACCAAACCTGATCTGGAGAACTCTGAATTCTTACTGCTTTCTTAAGGCAACATGTTTTCTAAGATGAAGTATTCTATTAGATCAGAAGATTTCTCCATGCCTTTTGATTAAAATGACGTTCGTCACTAAGGGTGCTATAGCATATGCTGAGGTGAAAAGCAGGTAAGCTGATTGCTGTAACTATACAGTCCACAGAATAAAAATTGTCCAATTTGCTGTAATTTAGAAAGATGAATGTGATGCACAAAATTATGTATTTTATTTGAAGGCCAGATTGCATGACTCTAATCAACATTTAAAATCTGAATGAGAAGAAATTGTACCATAATTATTTTCCCATAAGAGAACAAAGAGGTTGTAAAAGCACCTAATACATGTCTTTGAGGATTTTGAGAAACTCTGAGTGAAGAGCTGCAGCCTAGCAAGGGAAAGCTACTGCTACCTTTTATCTCAGTCTTGTTAAAATAAAAAAATTGTTTTACAATTCATTCAATGTTTTTTTCTTGCAAAAATAATTGATGCCAAATGTTTCCATATGCAAATGTTTTGGGCCCAATTTACCTTCAGTATATCTCTTTAGGCTTCCGTGAAATTGTAACACAGATGAATGCTGTCCTTGTTCTTTTCAGTTTCTACACACATCCTTTTATTGACCTGAATTTCAAGCTTTTAATTAAAACAAATTTTTACTGCTCTAGAATATTTAGTTGGACCCTAATGGCCTCTATTTCTCAAACAGGAAAGTCATAATGCTGAACGCTGTATGCCAGCTGACTCAAGGATGAGGTCAACCAGCTTAATTTATCTTTCCGTGTGCAGCTTTTCTTGAGCTACTGTATTAGCTTTACCTATCAATGAGAAATGAGCCTTTACGAATCCACCCAGGACTCTGGCAATACTCGGAATCGATTCACAGAGAAGGGGAAATGGATTTTTACTTATAGTTCCAACTGTCATTATGATTTTGGGCAACTCGCTTTACTTCTCTGTTTTCCTTGCTCTCCTGACTTTTTTGCTGAATTCTGCTATTCAATTAGAACATAATTTCCTATATTTATTGTTTCTTTCCTTGCCACAGGCGAAATATTTGTACATTGAATCGGTGGAAGACCAAGGACACATAAAAACTTTACCATCTTAGACTCTAGCAACTCATTCAGACAGGTGCGGTCTTCAAGCAGTTGTCAACCACTTGATGTGTTGCGTTAGCCTGCAACAAACTGAGGCCTGAGCTTGGCTGGAACTCTTGCAGCTATTCCAGTGAAATATAAGAATAAATAACAAATAAAATACAATAACGTGAAAATTCTTGTTTGGCAGATGTCATCAAGGTCTTCTTACATACACACAATGAGATCACATCACCAAATTCATACTTGGCTTGTACATGGTGTCTTCCATCACTAATAATCTCCCTTGGAAAACTGAACTGTAAGCTCCTGATAGTCCTTGCCAGAGTTGTTTTAAGTAAGGTTAAGTGCCTGTAATAATTTACCTTGCAGAGAAGTCTTACTAGTTTAGAAGTTCATTATTGTTCATCTTTCTTTAAAAGGCAGAAATCCAGCTTTAGATAAGAAGACTCTAAGAGAGGAACACTCCGTACTCTCCTCTTGCACTCCCTCTTTAGCACCCTTACAGAGCTGGAGAGAGTTCTCCTTCATGACCTGATCCTGTGAAACCAGTGTGAAATGTGCACATATAATCTTTAAGCAGAAATCTATGGACATGTAACATTGACCTGCAGGCATTTACACAGAGGCAACATTATTCCTATTCAGACCATTTCGGGGACAGTGAGCACCTTTCTATTTGAATGGGGAGATCCCTGAGAAATTTAATACTTACACTATTTTTCTGCAGTTTTCCATTCAGAAAGGTATATAACGGCAACTCAGGTGAAGGGAATACTTATGTATCTCTTTCTGTAAGAAAGCAGAGAGAGGCCTTGAGAAGTTAATTTTGAGAGGGAACATTACCTCTTTCACAAAGTAAGTCCCATTTAATCATCCTACAAACATTTGAGAGGGGAAAAATATCTTTAAGGTTATTGTGACATTTTCCACATCACTTTATAGCTAGTGGCACTAGATCAAAACCAGTATCTCTAAATGAATCAGTTTTGACTGACTTCATCAGCCGCTGAGGTACATAATCTGGGGATGTGCTAAAAGCCTTACGGAAAGGATATTATCATTGGAGAGAAAGCCATTTAGAAAAAAATCTTGCATGGGGAAAATGAGGAGACAAGAAGATAGAAAGAAAATAGATGCATTATTTCTCTCCAGTTCTCACTGCCTTCTGAGACTTATTTTTTTAATGAGAGATAAAAATGTTTATATGGAAGTTTTTGACACACACATCCTTTTCCCATAAGTTATTTTGTGAGGAACTGCAGATATACAGAGCCTTGTTCATACTTTGTTGTTTCATGGTTATTTGTTAGATGTTCATTTTCTAAAACACATGGTTATATGTATGGGCTGGGGGGGGGCAGGGAACCCTGGCAATGTGCATCTAGGGTAACACCCATATTGCTGTCAGGGGCATGAGTGCAGCTCATGGAGATGGAATCAACTTGGATATTAATTTTAAGTTAATTCTTCCATTGGCACAGTGACTCAGGCGCTGAGCTCAGGAGGCATCTGTCCACCAGATATGTACCAAGGCTGCCCTCGTACATATGCCAACTACTTTATGCCACCATAAATTAATTTCCACAAGTTCTGGGGCCCTTCTAACTTCAGAAAATTTCTTCTTTGTGACATTATGAATTCATGACATTAGAAGGAAAGAAAAAAAAAACAAACCATAAAGTTAGATTCTCTTTCAATTGTCTGGCACAAACCAGTGCAAAATTTTCAAGTAAAAATTCATAAAAATTAAGAAAATATCCATGGGACTGTACATCAGCTGTCTTTGTCTCTCACCAGAACATGAGGCAATGTGGTGGGATACAATATGTCAGAGCAGATCCCATAGAAATAAAATAGGAAAAACTGTGACAACCCTTACATAACTTTACTAATTTATGGTGTTGACAATGGGCAGAACATGGCACCATGAGAATTAGAGAGATTTGCCTCATTGCCTGGCAGTCTCCACACCTTTCAGCAGCAAATAGATCTTAAGCAAGAATCAAGGTCATAATATATGACAAATATAACTCTTGGAAGTTACAAGCCAAACAAAAAGGTGAGGAACCCTAGAGGTCCCTTCCAACTCTGACAATTCTGTGATTCTGTGATGCACGAGCACTTTTTTCAAATCCAGACATTTATTTTGTTGGTGACAGATCAACGTGTATATTGAGAGCAAAAGAAAAATATAATCAGTTCTTCACTCCTTTTTCACTGAGAATCTAAAGTTCAAATTTTGTTATGTGAAACAAACTGAATATAAACAGCCTAGTTAGTGTGACACAATATGAATATCAAAATCATATAACTTCCTAAAGGAGAAAATGAGCAAATTTTAAGTGCTGAAATATCAAAAGGCATTGAGTGATATTGACCTGATCCACCCTCCTCCCAGGTAAACCAGTCCAAAGGGCCTGCACCATAAGTATTAACCAGTGGCAAGAGAGGTTTACCATCTCCACTCTGCAAACCACCCAGTGCCAAAATGAATTACAGGGGGGACTAAAGAAAAAGACAAAACCAAACCAGATCAGAAATCGAGAGCTAATTCTGTCCCTTCTCCTCCCAGCTCCACAGCTGTCACAGTGCAGGCTATTAAACTCTCAAATAGCACCTCTTCATCCCTCATTATGACTGTGCTAGAATTGGTCATAAACTCCCCAAAGGCTTTCTTTTTTCAGAGTAAACAGGTTTTTGTGGGTTTTTTGTTTGTTTGTTTGTTTTGTTTTTCTGGTTTATAATCTGAACTACGTAAGCTTAAAAAAACACCAAATGTCCACTTGAGAAGATGCCACATTTCAGAGTTTCTGCTTAAGCTTTTAATAAATCAAACTAAAATTGAAAATTGATCTATTTCTAACCATCAAACCATAACCTCCATTTTCCATAGCTACACCGTTTTGATTTTATTGTAATACTGGAGGGCCCTTATACATTTGTCTTTCTGCTCAGTCTTCCAGAAAAAAAGAAAAAAAACATTCATCAGTCAAAGCTCAGGAGCAAGAGGTGGATTTTTTCCCACCTCCCCACCAGGAGGCTTGCACAGGTGCCACCTCCAGCATAAGGAACCATTTCATAAAGGCAAGCTTTTAACTTAGGTAGGGAATACTTGACAATGAGGCTGAAATCGTAATGGAAGATCATCTGAGAAAATCCATCTATGGAAATCATAACAGAAGGTGGATTACTTTATATGTTTAGAGAATATGGATTTAAGACTAAGGCAATGCATGCTGAGAAAGAGAAATGTCTTGGAATCACCGAAAAGACACTTAAAACTTATAAAAGCTTAGAAAAATAGAATGGTTAGAGTTGGAAGGGACCTTAAAGATCATCATGTTCCAACCCTCCTGCCAAAGGCAGGGACACCTCCCACTAGACCAGGTAGCTCAAAGCCCCATCCAGCCTGGCCTCAAACACTTCCAGGGATGGGGACTCAACAACTTTTCTGGGCAACGTGTTCCAGCATCTCACTACCCTCACAGTAAATAATTTCTTTCTAATATTGAATCTAAACCTCTTCTCTTTCAGTTTAAAATCATTACACCCCTTGTCCTATCATTACACTCCCTGAAAAAGAGTCCCTCCACATCTTTCCTGTAGTTCCTCTTTAGGCACTGGAAGGGTTTGTAAGGTCTCCCTGGAGAGTCCTCTTCTTCAGACTGAACAACCCCAACTCTCTCAGCCTATCTTTACAGGAGAGATGCTCCAGCCCTCTGATCATCTTTGTGGCCCTCTGCTGGACTCATTCACTTCAGATCCATGTCCTTCTTATGTTGGAGACCTCAGAACTGAATACAGTACCCCAGATAGGGTCATCTGAACAATGTAAAACCTCAGGTAAGGGCTTCAATGCTGGTTTTGATCTGTCTGTCTTTCCATCTGTCCTTGTCCTATCACCCCCCTCCGCCCCCAATTTAAATATATCTTGAGCTGTGTCTGTGTGCACACACCATGCTTGTCATCAAGAAACAGCAAAAAATCAACAACAAAGTTCAGCATCTTTCATATCAATTGGGCATTAAAAAAACCCTAATAGTCCATGTTTTCCTTCGGCAATAAGCGTGCCAGCTGTGGGGTTTCCTATGCTAACAGGTCAAGATTCTCCCAGCCAGTACCTGAAATATATCAGAGTTTCAATTTGAGTTTACCATAGCAGATTGCGGTTCAAACTGATCGAAGTTTGGAACAGTAGCCATTACACAGCTTCTTCTTTAGCCATTTCTTCTACTGTGATAAAGTATAATTAAAATATTAAACAAATATGCTACATTTTGGACACATATTCTGTAACTGTCATATTACTGTTTCATTGTTACTTTTTATGATTTGTCTACTATATCTTTCTAAATTCTTTTTTTTCTAAATTCCATTAGACACCAACTTTGATATTTTTCCATTTTGCCATTAAAAGAATGGAGTCTCTTTGTCACAACTGTTTTTCAGGCATGAAAAAGTTTCTGGTTTGTAAAGCAATACCTCTGTTTCTTAAATTAATAATATAAAATACAATTACTTGAATAATCTGTGGTTGCAATGGAAATGATGCTTGGTTTTCTAGATCTTGAGGAAAACCTATACTTAATCATAAATAAAGAAAGCTTTCTGGATATTAAAGGTGGCTAGAGAAGTGAGGTCAATAGGACAGTGTTTTATTTTATGCTAAAGTACTTTCCCAATAAAAGGGAAAAAGGAACTGAAAAAAAAATCCATTAAAGTTAGCATTTAAATAGTAAAATTGAAAGTATTGTAGCTAATTATAGTTGGATTTTTTTTTTTTCTCTAGTGCATTTTACTCAGACTTCTGTCAACCGAAAGAGTATCCATTTGAGCACAGGCTGGGTGAATTTGTCTGTAGAGGCTATAGAGTTACTACAAACCCAGCTTCTGTAATATGTATGGAGGATGAATCTATAAAGAAGACCACTGTTAGGATCTAAGATCATTATTGGCAGCAAGCCTTTTAATGGATACTTAACATTTATATAAGAACTGCAAGGGCAAAGAAAATCCAAATTATGTCTGTGAACACAATTCAGTCAGCAAAGATTTACCTCAAAGAAAATGTCTTTTTTTCCTATGTTTCACTAGCCTTCCTTAAAATTCATTTGAGAAACTGGACTGAAAATTATGCAGATCTTTGTTTCTGATATGCTGCAGTAAAGATAAACAAGAATTCTTTCACTTCTACATTGCAATATATCTAGTTCTCAAAGCATGTTTTTTTATGGAAACTGGAACAACATCAACCAGTGAGCAGTTAAAATCTCCAAGAGCTTCAGTGTGCAAACAAAATAAAAATTCCCAGTCCAACCCAATTAGATTCTAAAGCAGAGGTTAAAGTGACATTTCTGGTAACTTGCAGCTTGCACTTTGCTATTTCTAATTCAGCTGTAACTGTAGCAATCCTTCAAATTCTGTGAAAACTAGTGGCTTGTACCTGATCCATTGTTTTTTTCCTATGCTGTGTGAGATGATCAGTCAGGTGTGAACCTTTCTATGTTACAGTTGCTCAGACTGAGATGAATCACACCCTGAAAGCCATCACCTCCCTCTGATGACTACAGAGAGAGATGGGGTGGCCAGCCTAGATTCAGACCTCTCCACTCCAGGGGCTGACGTGAAGGACACCCTACTTTGTGCTATGCAAAGGGAGCAGGCAAAAGGCATTACCAAAATCTTCCAGATGCCCACCATCAGTCAAGTGAATCTAAACCTTATTCTTCTAAAGTGCATGTGCAGGGAGTGTTTAAGGTGTTTGGGGATAGTGATGTGCAAAATGGAGCATTTTCAGAGCATCTTTCTGGGCTTAACGTGCATTTCACAGCAGCCTGTGTTTCTTGGGAACCCCATTCAATGATGAAAGAAGATTCTTCCAATATTGCCCTTAGGTACTCCTCTGAATAAAAAAAGATTATTCAGAACAAATTAAAATTGTTTCTAGCTCCTCTGAAGGAACAAAAACACAAAGAAAAGGCAGCAGTTCCCATCATACTCCTCCTGCACTGACCTCAGATCTGGCAAGCCCAGCAAAGGAAGATACCATTGCATCTTGGGATTAAACTTGCTGAATCCGTTGAATACAGCCCATCTTTCCTTAAACATAGAAGGATCTGTTGAGCTTCCTTGCACTGTCTAGAAGATGAAACAATAGCAGATTCGCACAGAAGACGGGTATGCCAAACAGGCAGCCAATCTTTCAACTGGAGGGATCTGTGGAGGGAGGTCTGCATTCTGAGAGAAAGGAGAACAAGCAGACACAGAAAAAAGAATTGACCCTGCAGTGTGTCAACAAGAAAAAGGGATAATTTTGGAATAAAATCACCTAGACCTTAACCTGAATGGAGAGAGAGATGAAGAGCAGAACACAGAGAAGTGCTCACCGAGATAAAAATATTAAAAAAATCCCTTAAAAACCAAGTAGAAAAACTGTTTCATCCGGATTCAAAAGCCATGATTTGAGAATCATTGGTATTTATTTCTGCATACCACAAGACATGTATTTAATTAGAGAAACATGCTTTCATTGCATTCTGAGTCAATTAAATGGAAAAAACCATGTTTTTTATAAATTTTGAGGGTTTGGTAAAACCTCAACTCTCTCTGGGTTCTCTGATCCTTGACCTTACTAATTATGGGCTTTGTTTTCATTACAAATAGCATTTAAACTTCACAAACTCCCTTTACTCCTTCATTTCCAATGTCATGTAGCACATGTGTACAAACATCCCACTGCTAGTTGTTCAAATCAACCCTTGCTCCAACTTTTGTCACATCAAACCAGCAACTTTCGCTTGCAATTATGAGATAAGCAAAGCCCTGTTGGCTCAGGAAGCAAACCATGGTGGGCTGACTGTCTATGAGGGGATGTAGGAACCCCTTCCCATTATTTTTTCAGCTTGATGTGGGGATGGCAAAGCTTCAGTCCGCTGCAGTACCCATGCTGTACCTTTTCAAGCAGAAACACAGCCAGCCCTCCTGAGCTTTGCAGGAAATGAAAGAGCTAACTACATGGCCAATTTGCATGCACCCATGTAGTGTGCAGTCTTTCAAGCTTACAGGGTAATTTAGTGAAACAAATGCTTGCCATCATAAATATAATATTTAATCTGCAGTAGTTGGTCAAGACAAATTTTATTATGTATCTTTCTCATACAAGGTTTTAATAGGCTATGTCAGAGAGCTGTACACAAGTACTTAATGTATGCTATGATGTGTGTAAAATCTAAGATCAGGGAACACAGGGTATATTTATAGCAGTGTCTAGAAGATTATGTGTAATGAATATATTATACCACATACACACTAGAGGCAGAGTTAAGGATGCGCATGAATCCTGCAATGTGGCACTTCCTAACTTCCGTGTGCTTAACCATACAACCTTAACATTCCCCGAAAGCTCTCTGATGGAATATCTATCAGCCCACATAATCAGCTTGCAAGATACTCCCACAGAGAAAGATATTTCAGATTGTCCCCTTCCAAGAGACATTAATTAATGCATTTTCATTTTGAAATGCACTACTTTCCAGCCACCGCGTCCTGCTGAAGATTATAAAGCTTTAAATCTTTGTGGAGTAAGGCTTCCCGGGAAGGTTAAAAAAAAAATATACTATCTGTGGCCCTTTTCTTAGGGGCTTCTCTGTTTTGCCCTTGCACTAAAGCTATTATGCACAGCTTGAATTCTGGGAAGACATGATGCCGTGGAAATAAAAGTAATTATACTATTCTCTCTCATTTCTACCAACTATTATTTTAATTTTTGCTCTTTCTTTCACTTTTTTTTCAGCTGTTTTTATCTTCTGCAAACATCACTTGCAGGTTATTACTTGCAGAGAAAATGCCAGCTGAAAAGTGGTGATAGATTGGTAGAGATGTGAATGGTTGCATATTGGGGGCACCAAATTACAAAATAGCTATTTGGGTAACCTATTTACTCTGAATTCTTGCATGCTGGGCAATTCTCAAGTATTCTAAAGGCTTTGTGCAAATTCCCTCTATGAAATTACACCTATAGGGCTCTGTACCTTATTAAAAACGATAGAATGTAAAGATGTGAAAAAATGTAGCATTCTCGGTAAAGCTAGTGAGCAATTTTGGGTGGCACCACAG
The DNA here is from genome assembly GCA_013400555.1 of Jacana jacana. NCBI lineage: Eukaryota > Metazoa > Chordata > Aves > Charadriiformes > Jacanidae > Jacana > Jacana jacana. Next base: position 28,368 of record VZTM01008057.1, read on the forward strand.
ACCTTGTAATAAAAGCTTACAATTGAGGAATAACAGTTGGATGTTAGTTCCTGAGTCAAATATAGCCCTGGAACAATCAAAGAGAGATACATTAGGTTCTAATACCTAGTCTGAAAACCAGACCAAGGCAGCTGGCATATATATTCCTATAGCAGTATTCTATATTAGGATAGATCAGTTCTCATAGAGTTATTTAGAAACAGAACCAGGAACATCAGAAAAACAGAAAAATCACTTGCCAGTACAATTTAGGTTTTAACTAAGCAATAAGAACCATAAAAGAACATTGTGTTGCCTTTTAATTGTTCTTTATTTAATTAAAATTGAGCATTGCTGAAACCCTCTGTTTTCAGAAAAATGGCACTGGGGAGAATATAGTAGGTGAAGTGATGAACTAGCTTTACTTTTATTCTCAGTATTTATAGGTAAATAAAGCTTCAGCAAAAGAAATTCTGCTGAGAAATTTAACGTACACAAATTTGTGGGCCAAAGTGGGATCCAGGGAGTTACACAACAAATGAATTTGGCCACCTGTGTTCATAAAGCTTCCAAATACAAGTAGGTAATAAAACAAAGATTGACTAGTGCAAGTTGTAACGGCCATAAGAGAAGCTCTCGAGACCTGATGTAGCAGGCAACATTGCTGTCTGTATTAAGTCTCCATACTGCTTTGGCTGTGCAAAAATATCCACAATCCCCAGCTAGGCAAAGACAAATGCCATGGAATGGGGATGTGCACCTCAGCTAGGGCATGTCAAACAAACATCATCTGCTTCTACAGACAACATGGTATCTGGCTTCGAGCACAAGGTCATCAGAGTTTACCATTAGCAGCCTGTCTGTGTTCAAGATATTGTTTCAAAGGTGGACAAAAGCTATTTCACAGCATCTGTAAGACCTCTGAATGAAATGGGGCTGGGACAGAACAGGAGCAGAGAGGGCAGGAATTGGGCAGTTAAATTTTTTTGCCCTTTTTTTGGTCAGAGAACCTGCTGTAATTTCTGGTATTATTCTTTATCTTGAAGGACATATTTATCTTGCTTAAGGTGTTGGGTGTTTGGTATTGGTGGGGAGTACAAGCTGATAGGACACCTCTCATAATTGCCAAGAAACATTCCTCAGGGAAAAAAATGCCTTGAGCGTGTTCACATTTTCCTTTAAAGATGAATGTGTGTGATTGTTTTAAAAGGATTAAATTGATACCCTTTGATGTATCTTTACCAGGTTTTATGAATGCTTTGACCAAACAGCATGAGTGATAAATTCATTATGGGTGATAAACTCATTATAGTGATAAACTTGGTATGGGTGATAAACTCATTACAGTAGAGGCCTAGTATGGTAAGGCTGACACAAGGCTTTCTATCAATGTCAGCAAAATTTCAAACTACAAAACTTCCGCTCACATAAATGATGATCCTGGCAAACTCCTCTCTTCCATCTCCCCTTTTCAAAGGGTGAGTTTAGACATATAGTTCAACTATTATTTTCAGTCCCACAACTCACAAATCCCTATCTATTCTTGTTAACCAGTCCAGGTTTTCAGCTGGTTTCTGACATTTCCTTGTTATCACCTAAATTCCAGAGGCAAAGCAGGAATTCTTGTCTTTCCTTCCCACCCCAAACCTGGCCTTCCCACAGATCTCCTTACCAGCCCTCTTTAGGTGCACCATCTGGGAGGAAAACTTCTTTCCTTCCTTCACCTTTGCTTATGAAAGTGCTGTTTGTTCCCGCGACCGTGCCCACCTTGTTGAGACCAACATCCCATTTGTCCTACAGTCTTCCATACTAACCTTTACCCAGAAAATAACCACAACCTCTTTAAATGCTTTACTCAAGATACTTTTTTCCACTAGCCAGACCAGAAATTGCTACTTGTAATGACCCATCTGAATGCTAAAAAGAAAATCTTGCAACACAGTATTTGCTATAGAGGCTTCAAAAATTTCTCACCTCCTCATGATGAAGATCTTTCCCTCTATCTCTCCAATGCTTGTAGGAGCGCATGAAAAGGACACACACTGCAAGGAAGATCAAGTGAAAGGGTAAAGGTCATGACATAAACTTGCATCTAGAAAACACATTACTTAAAAGAACTCCTCTGAAGACAAGACCTTTCTAGAAGGGTCCCCTTTTACAGACTGCACAGTTAACTGGCCTCCTTGACTAATGAGTTAAGAATTTGTAGATGGTGTCCTCACCTGAATCCAAGTCTCATGATCACTTCTATTCTCAATGTCTTTGCTTGTCTGAGGCCTAGTTTCCCTGTTTCCCATCTTTAGGACTCAGACCAGATATTTACTGCATGTACAGGCAACTGAATCATGAAGAAACCCTACTGTAAACTGAGATCCAAGTCTTTTTAGCAGCTGCAAGCTGAAGCATGCATTATGGCTTTGTCTCTCTAACTGAGATAATAGAAGATACTTAGACAAGTAAATAAACCATTATATTTGATAGCAAACATACACCATGTGGCAACTCTATCACTTGGTAACATAGCAGAAGTATATACAAACAGGATTAAGAAGGTAAGATCATGATGATTTTATTTCAATGCCAACATGAGTTTTCTGAGAGATCGTTCAGTGATAGCTGAGTGGCTCAGTGCCACAGAAAAATTTTCTCCTGGTCCTGTGCATTAAACTGCTGTCTGATAAATTAGTGAGTTGAACTGACTCAGTAAAAGGTCTTACAGATAGCAGAACTATCTGCTTTCTGGGATGGAAGCCCACTTTTCCACCATAAGAGCAGGGCAAGGAAGTCTGTAGGCACAGGGTGATGGGGAGCAGGCAGTCCCTTTCACCAGCTCTCTCTACTGTTGAATCAGACACCAAGGTACACTGCTGTCACGCAGGCATTTAGACAGTGAAATTTAAAGAGAAAACCATTCAGAGTCAACAGGCCTCACTATAGGGCAATATTTAATCTCAAGATGTTTTAATGCTTTGTTTCAAAATGCTTTGTTTCATTTTCATCTTGATTATACTTTTATGGTGGTTTGGCAACCATATTCACAATGAGAATCTGGCTACGCAATATATTATACAGATTCAGGAAGACGATCTCTGACGTGGACAGCCTCAGCCCGAAGCCCTGAGTATGCACATCTACATATATGGGCGTGCAGCATCTATGTATCTTTATATGCATCACTATAAGCACAGAGTTGAATTCCTACTTACAAAAAATTAGAATTTCAAAAAGAAGAAGAAAATAGCACTTATAATGGTATGGCCAGCTGGTGACTGTTTCATAACAAGGCCTTTTTTCCCCTCCTTTAAATATAATTTACTGGAACTTTACTTAGAGATGCAACAAATTAGCAGCTATTCATTTTATAATGAAGAAGGCCTCATGTAAATCTAAGCTGTGAATAGGCAATCAGAACTTATTTGGACAGAAAGGGTTATTTGGCAGCCTAATATCTCAGTGTTGAACTGCTTACTGCTATCAGTACCATCGCAGACCATTTTATGCAGTTATTTAAAGTTTTTATGTCATCACATTGCCTCTGATTCTATACGGTACCTGTAGCTATTATGAACTCATGCATGAAAGACCCCCACAAAAAGATCTTTGGATAATATATAAATTTAACTCATCTCACCTCAGGCTTAAATAAGCTTTAAAATGGAAGCTTTTATTAGCCAGAACAGAGAGTTCTGGAGATTCAACAATATGATTACATGCAGGCTTTACAAGTTCAAACAAAGGCAATTAAGAACACCAAATAACATGGCATTGGTTCATCTAAAATGACTACAAAATGTGCATAACTACATCAGTTCAAACTCCTACTCTATATGCCTTCTAACACCCAAATAATTTTGCACTTCAATTTCATCAGCCAGTCTTTAAGTGGGCCACCAATAATTCATTGCAGTGATGTTTTTTTCCAGAATGCCCAGTAAATGTTTCCCATCTGGCAGGCTACTGGTGATGGTAGTTGGTAAAACAAAAGGCTGAGGGTGATGGATTGTGGATTCTTGTCGTTTCTGTGCCACTTCTTTGCCCTTGAACTTCCTTCTCTGTGCAAGTAACCCTATTGTTTTGAAGAAATGCTGGCAGATCAGATTGGCAATTGGTTTATGTTGACTGAGATTTTCACAGTGGTTTTGGACAAAATACATGTGACTGCAGAGCACAGTGCATGTGAGCAGCAGGGACAGCAGATCTGCTGTACATGTGAGCAGCCTGGCTGCACACACCCCGACTACTGGGATAAGCGGGATCCACAATCTGGACAATGATACAAAACCTTAAAAATACAGAAGGGAGCTTTTAATTCTCATCTTTCTCTCATTTCACAAAGATGTGTATGGGAAAATTTAGAGGCATGTGAGCCCAGGAGCCTTTATGGTGTCTGTGGGCATTCTTTCCTCTCTGAGGGTTGTCTTTGCTTAATAAATCAGTGGCTTTGTCTGCAAAGGTATGTAGCTTCCTAGTTCTGGATAAGTAAATTTTGAAATCCATAGTCCCAATTTGTATTAAGCCCCTAAAAGAGACCTATGCCTATGAAAAATGCAGGCACCTAAAAATTAAATATTGAGGTGTGAACTAATCACATAAAGCTCACTTAAGTCATTATAGAAAAATTGATATTCCCCAAGGTTAGGAAACAGGTGTTGAACTAAATCTGGTGAATCTCTGGAAGTAAGCTTTTCTCCCCAGTGACTGTACATAAAGCTTTTGGTTACTGGTTCATGGGGGGAGAAAGAAGTTCTGCCCCTTTTCCCCTTTGGGGCTCTGTGCAATATGTTCCCCCACACCCCCAGCACACTTGAGTGCAAGAGAGACGTGGTGCTTTGTATTGTTTGGCTGGGAGTAGCACAGCTGGGGCAGCAAAGAGCTCAAATAGGTGGTGGACTTTTCCCCCACATGTATTTTTATCAGTCTGAACAGCTCTGCATTTGCCTTCTCCTGTTTGTCTCACAGCTGCAATAGTACTTTAGCGTGTGATTCTCCATACTGGTCTTTCATGGCAAAATGGCTATTATAACTGTGCTGGAGTCACGAGGAAGAACCTGTGTGGGTATTAGGTCATACATTTTCTTAGCAAGTTATACGCATTCCGTGGGCATGTAACACATCCCCGTGAGTGGCAGCCTTCCTTCTTACTTGTTTTAATTACTAAATAAATTAACTGTGAATTTAAAGCAATATCTTCAAGCAGTCAATGTACTAGATCACAGAAAATATTCAGAAAGTATGAAGGAAGTGAAAATAAGTTGAGCATGTGCTTAAGTGTTTTGCCACTTCGGCTGGAACTGATTTTTCACACCTATGTGTATATATCACTCTCATTCATCACCCTGCCCTCGTCCAGGGACTCAGGGTCCTCCAGAATAGGAATAAGAGCCCTAAATTCCCATCAGCTAGCTGAAGCTGTGCACTATATAACAAATTTCTTACGTCCCCAAAGGTGGCCTCAAACAATTTTAATAAATCTTTAGTGATGCATCTTCCGTATTCCAAATAGGTAGAGGTCAGATGGTGCTATTCTGATTGACCCTGACCTGTAGCTGCTCCCTCCATGACTGCAGCAGGACTGCTCAGGGAGTAATCTACAGCTGTTGTGACCAGGAGAGGCAAAGACTGGCCGTTCAAGACAGGGCAGTGCTTCTGCTGGTGCCAGGGGATGGTTGCTGCCTCCCCAGCCATGCTTAATTCACGGTGCCCAGGGGAGAGGAGGTAAGTTGCCCCCAGGCTCCAGCCCAGGGCAAATAAACTGCTAGCACAGGTTGTCTGCAGATTTAATGGTCCTGTCTCTGTGTTTAGCCGGAGCTTCTTTTACGCCATTGCCTCCTGGCTCCCCCTCAGTGATTTCCTTGTTTGGTTTTAACATTTTAATTCTGCCAAAATGTTAAGGCAGTGGTTCACCTGCTGACCGGGTGTAATGGTGCTGCAGTGAATAGGGGAAGATAAAAAAGGTGCTTAGCTCAGCTGAACTCCCTCTCTTGCCACCGTAAAATTAATTGTTATCATTATCTAGCTGTTTTCTGGAGACCATCAACTTACCTGCTACACAAACTGTAGCGGCAGTAACAGCAGCTGGACCTGACATACAGCCTTGCCCTTGGTGTATTAAATCATTCTGATGTAATGTCTAACAAACCACATGACTCACCTATTAAACCTTTTCAGGGGCATGTGCTCTGGCAGTAGGAGAGAGCTTGTAATGAGGCCAAACTCACAGAGGATAAAAGGAACATATTATGAAAACAAGCTATTGAAGGCGCGCATGCTAATTTGGGCAAATGCATTTGGACATGTAAGAGCGTTGCTGTTTTTGTGTAAAATGTTTCCAATTTCTTATTTCCCATTGCAAAGCTGATTGAGTCAGCAGCAGCTTGCCACTTGCATTCCAGGTGGTGTGATATGTCTCCTCATGCACTAACTCATATAGGTCATTAATATGCTAAGTAAGTTGTAGCCAATTGGCTCCCATGGTGACAGCTCCAAAAGCTTCATGAATAATCAATGGAGCACCTGGAGGCATGAAATTTTCATACAAAGAGTTTCTAGACTTTTGCATTAAGCTCTGAGCAGGGACAGACAAGTGATAGACATGACTGGCACTTTGAGGAGTTTCAAAAATAAAAATTGTTATTGTAAAAGAAAATAGAAATCTTATTAAAATAAGAACAAATTCGAAACTCCATCTCCTGGAGCATTTCTAAGAAATGCACCTAAATTGATTCCCTTGCCGTCTTTTGGACAGAAGCATGTTTTAGAGTTGGTGAGGAAATGTGGGAGTACTTCAGCTACTCTACATAAACCGCAATAAACTCATCACAGAATAATAAGGAATTAAACAGTTTCACTTTTAGAAAATTAATAAATGACTATTGCTTTTTCCTGTTTTCTCTGCAGGAATTTAATTTTAGGAATGAAAATGACATGATCTGAGTGTGACTGGCATGAGGTATGAGCAGGGTGTCAGTTCACCCCCTTGAAAAGCAAGTGGCTTTCTGACTTTATTTCCATTTCAAGTACTCATGTATTGTCTCATAGACCCTTGCAGACAACATTATTACTGAAACAGGCAGACCACAGACAGGAGATGGCTTGTGTGTTTCACTATTTGGTAGAGTGGATCAGCAAATTAAAGTTAAGTCGTCCATAGGGCCTGCTAGGATGATAGAGGTGGTCCTGCCTCATGCTTCTGCCCAATGAGCTTGTGCATTGCATGTCTCCAGTGATGAGAAAGATGAAACTGGAGATGTGCTGGCCAGTTAGTATGTGTGTAGTGGCAGCTGTAAGGGCAGAAATGAGGCACTCCAGTATTTTCTCCTCTATGTGGGACTGTTGCATGTAGGTCACTCGCAGAAATCTAGTGGCAGAGGAGCTGCAGGACCCTGCCCCTCCAAAGCTTTGCCCCGTTGTCCAATTCTCTATTGTACTTGTTTCTTGTGTAGGTGCACTGGGAGCAGCAAGGAAAAGTGCCAGTACTTCATGTCTGCTTGACATAATTTTCCTGCAACTGCTGAGAAGACAGCAATGGCGCCAGCCGCTCCTTCTGGCATTGCTATGGGCAGTTTTCCAATCCCTTCCTACAGAGCCTGCAAATTAAATATACTTCAATCTCAGCTGTGTTTAGGGTGTTTCAGATGAGATCCTTGGCAAAATATTTTTGCTCTTTGCCATCTATTCTGACATTATGTCATTTTGGGTCATCAATAAAAGGGTTGGAGAGATTAAACAGTGGAAACCCCAGCAATACCATCATGAAGACCTCATGTACCAAGAGATTGGCTGGTGAGGAAAATGTACAGATGTTGGAGCTAATCAAAACTGGCACAGACAGCATTGGCTGAATAACTTAGAAATCTTTTTTTTCTCCTTGAACACTTCTACAAGCAGAAAAAAGAGTGTAAATATATTACCAACATGGATCCACATAGGCTGGGGCAGCCCTTACTTTGGGAGTAGCAGAGTCTGTCACCCCCAGAACTTTACAAAACTTACTAAAATCTTTCTTTTCTGTCTCTCTTAACAGTGGCATACAGTAATGGTATAACACGATAGAGGCAACCTGCAGGGCTACTAGGGAGGTAACATGTAATGGGAAGTAGTATGTAATTGGAGGATAATACATACAAACTTGTAATGAGTTTCAACAGATTTGAGGCTTTTTTCCCCACTAACAGACTGCTCTACAGAGCTCTTGTGAGTTTGCGTGCCGCACAGCAGTGCTCTGCAGTGATTGCACTGGCTGACCCAAGAATGCAGGGATAGGCTAAGGTTGGCTTTGGTCAAGCATTAAAAGGGGGTACATAAGAATAAGTACCAGGTTCTTTACAAGGTCTTGGCAGTTTTTGAATGTTTTCTGAAATAACAGGATGACATATTCTAATTTTTTAGTAGTATCTTGATAATGAGTAACTTATACTGTTCTTGCTTTGTGCAATGTTGTTCTAGTAAATATGTTGTATTATATGCTCTGCATACAGAAAAAAATCCCCCCACAAAAGTGAACACACAGAAACATGTATGCACATACCAGTCTATCACACCATTTCTTTTGAGACCAGCCATCAGTTAAAAAGCATTGGAACTGCCACCACACATAAGAGTAGGCAGGTGTCTTGGCTGGGACACAAATATCCTGCTGAAATCCTCTAGTACTTTTCTTCACAAAGTAACAAAGCAGGGATTTTGCCTAGCAATCCCTTAAGGAGAAAGGTGAAACATCAACCATCAGTAGAGTGATGGCATTGACTTCTGAGGTGAAATGTACCTCTTGTTGGAGGGAGAGAAAATGCCATCAAAAAAAACCTCAAAACAACCATAAAGGAAGGAATACTCTTTCTAGACTCCAACAATTAAAACGAAAAGCTTTGACTTCCTTGTTCTTGGATGGTGAGGTGAGAGGTGTGCTCTCCACTGAGATGCATTAAAAAGGTGAACCTCCACAGCTCAGCTCTGTAGTCTGTGAGAGTTTGCTCAAGTCCTCCAGAGAGAATGATTTCCAAGGTAGAGGCCTCCTGCCAGGATGATAAACTCTGTTCTTAATAAAGTGAAAGAGTCGAGTGAACAGCACATTTCTAAATGTACTGTATCTAAATGCCCACAATATCTTATTGCAAACTTCCTCCACACAGCGTTGTACTGTACTGTAGATAGGCTATGTCGCTACATCTTAGATGAAGAGAGCTTGAGGCAGGTGGGGACTGGGAAGGGTCAAATAATCTCCCATCTAGACTCACAAAAAGCGTGATTGGTATTACGCATCCTCAATGAATGCCTCATGAGAGCTAGGGCATATGGCTGGTCAGTCACAAGCTCTCTACACCTGTACTGGTTTTAGCTGGGCTATGGGATAGAGTTAATTTTTTTTCACAGTTGCTGGTAGGGGGGTATCTCTTAGATACATGATTAAAACAATGTCGATAATATAGTGATACTTTAGTTATTGCTGAGCAGTACTTGCAAAACATCAGTCCCTCTTATACTCTTCAGACTGCTCTGACAGCAAGTAGGCTGGGGGTCCACCAGAGTTTGAGAGTGGCTGACCTCAACGGACCCAAGGGCTCTGCCATACCATATGATGTCATGATCAGCAATAAAAGCTGGGGAAAGAGGAAGGAAGGGAGGACATTCTGAGTGATACCATTTGTGTCCCCAACTAACCAGTAGTCATGATGGAACCCTGTTTTCCTGGGCTGGCTGAACACCAGGCTGTCCGTGGGGAGAGGTGAATTAATTTCTTACTTTACTTTGCTGGCTTTTGCTTTACCTACTAAACCATCTTTTTGCACTTTTACACTTCTGACTGTCTCCCTCATCTTACCAGGGGAGAGTCAGCAAGCAGATGTGCGGGGCTGATTTTACCGCTGTTAAATCACAACACCACCATATCTCAGGAATATTGTAGGTGGCGTTGGAAACTTTCTGACTCTGAAGACAATTCAACACTTTTTCCTCCTGGATTGCAGTCCCCAGTTTTCCAGAGATCAGTGCAGAGGAGGTAACCCTTAGAAAGATTTCTTCTCTCACATGTCATCACTAGAGAAGAGCTTTGTAGAGTAGGGCTGATGGTTGGACTCAATGATCCCAAGGGTCTCTTCCAAACTAAATGATTCTATTATTCTATGATCTGTTCCCTCCAGGTTTGCCTGTGTAAGATTTTCCTTTCTCCAGTTTGCTTTCAAAGTTGTGTGCCCCACATTTATTAAGATTTGCAGCTTTATTACCACATTGAGAGTTAAAATCTGGAATCACACATTGGTTGTCTGACGAAGAAATGAAATACCACACTGCATATAAATATCTTTCCATTTGGAAATAAAGTGCACAACTCAAAGTGGAGACAATCAGTGCTTGCAATGACTGATGAAAAATTAGGGAAGTGGTGAGGTGCCTCCATGACTTGTTATGGCTTCTGTACATGTTAAGCCTTACAGTATGTTACATGGAATAACAGCTATAAAGTGTTCTTACTTCTGTTTAAACTTAAATTCTATCTACACTGTGTGAAAGAATCTTATATGAGATAATTACCAACAGGGATAAAAGCATGACTTTGACATTTTGAACATGCGTCTTTCTCAATTCTTTTAGAGTCATTTGTAGTATCTAAGCAGCTATAAAACAGATTGGTGGCATCTCTTCTGACATATTTTATGTGTGCAAGTTCTCTATGTTATATGAATATTATAACTACTTGTGGTGTTTTAATGCCTCCCTGGATCACAGCTGAAAACTTGCCCTCATCATAAAGGACAGAAATGCCATTGAAGTTAGTTACACCAGAATTTCTTCTCATATATTTGTAAAACCTCTCTCTGACGGATCAGTGGAAGTCTGACGATAACTGTGGTGGTGATTAATCTGTCAATTTGACTGATATTTTAAAAATATATCTGAATAGAAGAATTTTCTTCCATACAAGCACAGCAGGGATTATTAAATCAGGGTCTCCTGTTCTCTGGGATCACCTAGATTTATAAAGGGTGTAGTACGCTGGAGCTAGGTTTTGGCTGGGTCTATGCTGCAAATATGCAGCAGGATGAGACCCAGCCATTCCTACTCAGGAGCCAGGAAGCACTCCAGCAAGTGCCCAAGTGAGCAGAACATCAAGACAGCATAACAATAAACAATCTGGATCAAAAGTTTTGAAGACTGAGGTACTGCAGTTGACCTTGTCACTAAATATGTGACTCGTGTTCTGTGCTATAAATCAAAAATTGCTTTATCCCTTTTAAAGGTTTGACAATATTGGATAAAAAACATAGAAGAGGTAAAAACCCCATAAATCTTTATAGTTTATTTGATGGAGAAATGCTTTTTATGCTGAGGGCAGTATGCTGTGTCTACTGGTTTTCACTGTCCTCATTGTTCCTCTTCAATCACTATTTAGACAGAAGTATATAAGAAGTGTAAAAACGCTACAACTGCTTTGGTTAGATTCCATTTTAACTGACTTGCAAGACAATCTATTAGTGAAGGAAACATATCTGGCAGTCACCAGGGGCTTACTGTGCACTATCATAATGTGTTTCATTATAAGGCAACTAAACACTGCAGCTACCATAGAGGATTGGAAGAACTCTTCACCCTCTACACTGAAGACAAGCTTCCCGAGGTGCAAATAAGAGATTCTGGGGTCTTCCTATGGCCAAAAGCTTCAGAGATTGCTATCCACTTCCTGCAACAGAGATTTCCTAGATCCATAGATGTCTTCAGTAATTACTTAGCTGGCATTGGTAGGTTTACCTAAGTAAGAAAACCAACAGGCATATTTTATACTAGGAAAAGTAAGACAGATGAATACTGGAGAAAACACACAGTCTCTATCCTCAAGCTTAGTTCATCAGATCGTATTGAGCTTTGATGTGTTTCATTTTGATTAGAACCTTTCCAGACTTGGAGCAGGTTTCTACATTCAGTTAGTACAATTATTGCTGTAGATTTAATGTCACCAAATACTGCTTTTGTGAGGTTCACTAAGTAAATATTGCATTTTGTATTCATTTGCACATTGTAAAGCATGTTTTTATAGATATCTCACAGACCTAATACCAAAAACAATTGTGACTTTTCACAGAGGTTACAACTGTAAATCTCGTGGCTGTGGAAGTATATGAGGAGGCACTGAGGTGGGAGGAGTATTGATTGTTTTCAGATGATCATTGATGTACACATGTAATATATACATAACGTGAGCCATATTTCATAGGCTGCCTCAAAATTCATGGAAGAAAAAGGTAAGTATTTTGAGGGACTAATCAATTTGGTCTACTGTAGATTCATGCTTAAGCATGAGGTCAATCAGTCTTTAATTTCTTTCTATTTTCTCAAAAATGGCCAAAGGCGAATAGTTAAGATGTAAAAGTCTACCCTGTAAGTGTCTACACATGGAGCGATGAATCCTTACTACAGAGTCCAGCACATCTTGTTAATCAAATTCATGGAAAAACAACTGTGAAATGTGGGTACACAGATGATATATGCATTCTATTACAAGGTGGTTTCAAAACATCATCATTCTTAATTGCTTAGATAATCATAGTAATGCTATGCTTTATTGTGAACTTTCCAAACATCACTGTAAATTATTGTTAGGCAACATCTGAGCTATAGCAATTAAATCGAGCAGAATTCTAAATTATAGAGGTACATTTACAAAAATTGACAAGAATATTTTAGAGCTTTGTGTACAGCACAGGTTATTCCTGGATGTCAGCTTATCCAATGACATAAATACTGTTTTACAACTGTCATCTAAAAAATCTTAGTTGTGCTTATCTAAGACTAAGTATTGTGTCAGTTGTTTGCTTTTCATCATTGACTGTTACAGTAAATGCTATTTAAAATCTACTCATTCTGGAAAACATTTAATCTCCTAAACTTCAAAGGGTAAATAAAGTCCAGTACTGCAGTATTGGAGATCCTGGCCCTGGCAGCAGCATCTCACAGTATCTTTTTCTTTTCTTTTTTTTTTTTTTTCTAACTCCTACATCTGAAACAGGAAGAAATGGCTGGATTAGTGGAAGGACCCTGAATAAGACACTGACCTGGTTTGATTCAGTCTGTAGGTTTGCATCTAGAACTTCATCACCTCATAGACATCATAATTCAAAGCAGGAACCTGAAAACTAATTTGACCAAATGACCATCTTCATTTGGAATGTTTTTTCATCACTATTCATCTTTAAAAAATGTGATAGTTCAACAATTTTCAGTACTGCCTTTTTCAAATTTGGTCCCACCCTTTACTAACATTTTTTGCTACCTCTGAGCAGTAGACATGGGTCTGCTGTGCACAGGTTGCTTTTTGTGCACATGGAAATGGAGGTCACCACAAACCCCTCTGCAGAAGGCCAGTTTGCTATCAGCTGCCTGCAGACAGATGGCCCCTCCATTCCCTCACCATATTATGAGGAAGAACTATGTGTCAGTTCCAAATAGACTGGCGTGGTGTGTGGCCACAGCTGGAGGAGCCATTTGAAGCAGTTCAGGTGCCAGGAGCTGCCTCCACACAGGGACCGGGGGTCTGCTGCACTGGCATCCAGCCTGGGAGAGCAGCCCCACCGTCTGCTCCCCCATTGCCTGCACATGAATACTTGGTCTTCAACCTGTGCTTAACTGTTTTGAAGCCTTTTCATTGTGTCTTGTGCTTCAAACAGTAATGTTTTGCTTGTAAGAGTAACTGGGACCGTTTCATCAAGATTTCTAAAAGCTCATATACATTTTTGTCAAGTTCTAGAAAATATTTTGTCAATATGTTTTCAAGAAGTAATTGAGATTAATGTCTCATTCTTTAATGTGCAATGGCTTAATATCTTACTGTTGCATGTTCTCCAGATCTAGCCACAAATTTAGGCCTTCCCTGTTTTCTCTCAGGGTTTCCTAAAGTGCGACATTATTGATACCCAATATGATCTGAATATGTCCTGATAGCTGTTGAGTTGTGCAGTAAAAGAAGCTGATAGTCTCATTTTATAAAGTGAGGAAATGAGTTGTAGAGATTGGAGCACAAGGTTTACATGAATTTTTGTGTCCAGAGATGATGAGGACGTGAGTTTTTTCCCCAGAATGTTTAGCATGAGATAGTAGCATTCCAGATACTCATAGCACTGCTCCTGTTGACCTTAGTTCCAGGTCTGAGAGCACGTTGGCCAACACATCAGGGATCCAGGAGGAAAGCACAGTTGTGATCACCTTTGTCATCACTATGAGTTACGGGGTAAATAATACAAACATGATGTTTTGTTCTATTGTGCTGTCTCAGAGCAGGAGAAAGCCAGGGCAATGGATCCTTGTCCAGCCCAGGACAACCATTACAGCAACAGGCCAGCCAAAACCAATGACCAGCATGATTTGAACCACTAATGACACCAGTACCAAAATAAACATCGCTCAACACTGTCAACTGTCACCTTACTGCTCAGCCTTCTAAGCAAGGACCCACTAAATCCACTTGAGAACTGTAGACTGGAAGGAGTTTATTGCCACACCAAGCACCTGCTTCCTACCTGGGGTCTTGCATATGGCCCTGGCAGACGTGACACCATCCACAGAGGACCCAGCAAAGAAAAATTATTGCGGGGCCCCTGGAAACCTCCTCTTCTCTGTTCTGCAGCACACAATGACTGCTCTAACTGCAGCCCCTCTCTCCACTACTTGTCTCCCAGGACACTCTGATCTCTATGTGTATGGCTTCACTTTCTGTGCCTGACTAGGAAGAGGAAGATGCTGCCAGTCAGGGGAGGAGGTTCACAATCTGATTGTAGCCCTCTGTATCTGCCCTGGCTGAAAACAGGAGACCAGTCGGGTAACATCCTTCCCATGCCAGAGAGAGAAAAGCAAGTCAGAGATCTGAGTATAACAGGTCTTGACTCCCACATGATGAGCCAGTTTCACTGAACTCTGCAAAACAGTTTGATTTAAAAAAAAAATAAAATAGATAAAGACACAGCTTTTTTCTCATCAACATTTTCCTATCCAGCAATACTTGTAGTTCTTGGTTAGTAGGGGAAAATATTCTACCACTTAGTGAGGAGGGCACATGGGTAACCTCTTCTCAGCAAGACCTGTGTACATATGCATAGCCCACACTTCTGCAGGGGGAATCCACACTTACATGGTGATACATACTGGTCACCACTAAAGCAGGCTGGACAAGCATGCTGAAGGAAGGTGTCAGTTGCAGAAGCGATTCACTCTGGATCATAACTGACCTGACAGTTACACAGGCTTTTAGGATTTGCAAAGATTTGGTTGACTTCTCACAATGACTGTAAAAGTCACTTTTGTTTTACAAAGATGGCCTCTTTGCTAAATTTCTGAATCATGATGGTGTAAGAGACACTTACCAGTGATTTTCAGCATGGGGAACACAATGTGTTTCCCCCTAGCCTTGTTCTCAGAAATGACTAAAGTCTGCTCTGACATTCACTCCTCCCTCACCCCGTTCCCTTCCAGTGAAACAGCCTACCGGAGTTTACCATTTTCTGTGCTTGATGGGAACTGTCAAACAACCCTAAAATAGGGATTATTATCAACAGCTATTATATCCAAGGCAGCTTACTTCAGTAATGAATAACTATCCATTCTCCTTCCACCCACAGGTACACACCTGCCATTAGTGACTGTCACCAAACCTGTGACACATTCTTGTGAGCAGGACCTTAATTATTTCCCTGTTTCCCTCATATCTCCTTAGAAAACTTGCCAATATATTCAGTTATGGCTGAGTTGGAAGTCTGCTGATTTGGAAGGAGAAAGAGCTTGTTAAAGGGTCTTTTAAGAGATCGGATGCGCTGCGGGTGTAGAGTTAAAATTGATGGCATCTGCACTGAGGTGTGTGGTAGCTGCGATAGCTGTGACAGATGTAGCATGGCTGCATATTACACGGCGATACAGTCACCCCACATCATGTGTCTGGGGTGTGTGTCATCTTCAGCAAGCTTTATCTGTGGAGGGAAAAAGGGCTGACGGTAAGCCTGTCCCAGCAGTCGCTTACGGCGGATAGGATTGAGAACCACCCCTAAGGTAATACAGTTTTCTAGCAAAGTCTAGTTTGCATTACAAGGAGGGAAAAAACCCCCTACATTTCTTTAATATTTAGCAGTTGCCTTGAACTTGCCTGAGCACAGTGACTTCAATGATTTTCTGGACTGACAGAGTATATTTTCTCTGGAGCTCATTACAGAGCTGGGCTGTGTCAGAAACAAAGAAGTGGCTTTATGTAAAGACTTGAAAGAAGAGAGGGCAGAGGGTTTGGAAGGCAGCTCAAGAAAGGCATTCAATGCAAAGGGGCTACTGAAGAAGAATCTGCAGAGGCAGTTGCAAGAAAATTTAGCACACAAAAATATGTGCGATGCTACACAGAGAGTGTATATGTAATATTCATAAGACTCTCTTATAGATGCACTCTTCCTCAGATTTTGAAGCTGTCTGAAATCTGCAGACTTCCAATCCACTTAAATATAATAAAGCCTGCACTGATTATATCATGATTGCTGACATTTGGTGTCTGTCAGTCTGAAACAACTTTTCTTCCTTGCTATTAATTTCCTCTAAGAAGCAAAGCAGAATCAGTGATTTTCCACAAAGCTTTGTCCAAACAACTCCTGCCTGAATGCCTTGGTGGCTTCTTTCTGAGGTCAAACACTATTGCCCAAAAGCTTTTATTTTCTCCCCATTTTAATGTATTTGTTTGCCTGGTACTTCTGTGTCTGATGTGCTTGACTGACAAACTGGAGTGCTACCTGTGTATAGAAGAATGTTATTAAAAATCTTAAAAAGATCCTATTAATATTTTATTAGCATTTCTTTTCTTCCCGAGACTGAATGACAGCTTACCCAAGATAGCTGATTTTAATTATTTTTTTCAACCTGTATTTCTCTTGTCACTGTCTCTTCCAGCATCAATCCAGTCAGATGTTGTTCTTTATTATTGCCATAAGACTTCAGCAGCCTATAATTATTCTAAAGATTTTCTTATCTTTTATTTCTGAAGCTTAGATNTTTTGGTAAGATCTGTAATTAACCTTGCAGCTGTTGATAGTCTGCTCAAGTCTGTAACTATTATACTTCACATAGCTTCTTTCTGTCCCTCCCCCCACTTTTCCTGCTTGACTGTTCGTGAAGGGCTGGTTACAATAATGATATTCCTGTCTTCAAAGCAAAGAACAAAATGTATACAACAAATTCCCGTTGGAATTGCTTTGCACAATCCATTTTAATGCTAAGATGATTAAAAGTCCTGCTCTTAATAGCACACAGTGCACATTTCCAGACATTTCCAACCTGCAGTTTCCTAGGTTTTGCAAGGATGAGCGATGCAGAGGAGGTGGTGTGGTGGCTGTGTCTATTTGGCAGCCTCTGCTCCCCTAGAAGGGAAGCAGCTGAATTGGCTTTTGTCTGGGAAGGGACCATGCCTGAGCTGACAGAAATCAAATACAAGTAATTGAATAGATTATATGACTAGACTGCTTTCCCTGGAAATGAGTCTGTGCCTTCCACTCGAGAGATGGAATTACAGAAATAGGAGAGAAACCGTTTCAGGTCTGTGATGAAAAATATATAATAAGGCTACTCTCAAGGTACATTGCCTTGTCATTAGATATAAAAGGCTTCTTTCAGGATACTGCATTAGTTTCCTAGAATTATGACTTGTGAGTAGAGCTAAATGCAGATGTGTCTTTCCATGATAAATTTCCTGTCTTAGATTTTTACAGAGGTACACCTGCCTTGGGCAGACTCATTGTCATCATTCTGCTTGTAACATCTCTGAGATTTCTTTCTGAAAAAAAGAAAACTACACTGAAATACATTTAATGAAGTTATTCTTTCAGCATTTTAAAACTTCTACTTCATGGACTATTGAGAGAACGTCTGTCCTTCAGTGACGAAGCAAGCAGTTAGATGTTGTTATAGATAGATCTATATCATCAGTACTCTTCTTGAAAGCTTCTACAATGACATCCACCATGACAGGCAGAGGTCACCTATTTTATGCATCAGAGATCATTCAGGCCTTCCAAAACCTCAGTTTTGGACTCCTGAGAAAATATTAGAGATTTTCAAGTGGTACATGTCACGATTTTAAGCTGTGTTCCACAGCATAAGAATGGAACTGAAAGTCTTCCACTTGTTTAACTTCTTTTGTGTAACATGCAAAAGAAATTGGTAACCAGTTCTTTGTAGATTGCTTCCTAACCTTTAGAGATCATGATAAAAAAGACACTTCATAAAGGAAGTTCACGAAGGATGTTCAGAAAGGAAGTTGACATGGGAAATGTACACAAATAGTTCCGTATTTGTTTTGCTGCTTTGTTTTCAACATTTTGTCTTCTAAGAGTATTTGGTAAGGAAAATCAGGGATGGGAGAAATTAAAGCAAGAAGCAAGAATAAACTACCTGTAGCTGTTTAATTGCAGCCAAAGCCTGGGTTGAGCATGCTGCTGGTGAAAACGGCCCTGTCAGTGAGCAGCTCATCCTATCCTAAGTTACATGCCTAAAACAGGTCAGTGAATTTGCTTCTAGAAGTTGTTTGCTTCCTCCAAGGATTACTGTGTGCATCTTGAATATGAAAAGCAGGTTAGACACTTAACTTTTCAGCAGGTAATTTTACATGTGGTGAGCTTTTTCCTCACAACAAAGTGAGAATCAGTGTTGAAATTTAGTTGTCTTTACCCAGGTAAATTACCAATATTTATATATTCCTGAGACAATAATATAAACATCTCTCAGTGAACATCTGTGAAGTACTTTGAAAAGTCTCCCATATAAAAAAAGGCAAAATAAAAATTACCAAACGTTGCAAAAAATTATTTAAAATTTTCTTTTAAAAAGCAGACTGAGCAAAATCCAAGAATTCTTTTTTAAACAGAGCAGCTCTCTGAGCAGCATTTGCTGTACTCAGCAGTTCATTTCAATACATACTGTCTTCAGAACTATAAGAGAAAAGAGTAAGTATGAAAAATCCCATCATATGTTACATCTCAACATGTGTCAGGCAGCAAATTCATTAGAGTCTGGTATTTCTTCCTCACTATATCTCAGGAAACAAGTAAGTTGAAAGCTTAACTCTATTGAGTTTCATAGTAATCCACAGCAGAGAGAAAAATTTCTTCTATCACAATACAGATATAAGTCTACATTATGTTTCATTGCATTTTCTACTCTGTGAAAAAATCTAGCTGCCCTCTCTCTCCTTTGGTTCCTCTCAATAAATCTTGTCAAACACCAGGACACACTGTGGTAGTCAAAACATTTAAATTCTCTCCTTTAGACTGGACACGTCATATGTGAAACCATGATGTTCAGTTGTTGTGTTTTCTGGTATCAGGCAACTCTTCAGAAGTCTGTAGCAATGGTGTAGTGACGACAAAACATCCTTGAAATTAAAGGACATTGTTCATGTCAACTAAGAATTAAACTCTTAAAGAAAAATGCAACAATACGAGGAATTCAAAATGGCAACTGGAATGCTTTTCTGTCTTGTAAAATGCCTTCCATACTATCCTGATTAATAGTTCTAGTATGTCTGGCTCTCCTCTCCCTTCCTTCCCCACAGGGAATGTTATATGTCTGAAAAAGCACTTTTTTTCCCAATTCAGACAGGATTCTTCGTCTGTGTTGAAACACCTTTTCTGCCCAGGTCCAGACTGAGAACAGCCGACATCAGCAGAAATATTATCAAAGCTAATAGTTTTAGCATTGTCAAAAAAACAGGCACAGCCAATGAAATTATCAGGTATCAGGTTGAACACAAACCAAAGGAAGTACTTTTTCACACAGTATATAATTAAATTGTGGAAGTCATTGACAGAGGATATGGTGAAAGCCCAATGAATAAAAGTTTTTAAAAAGGAACTAGGCAAATTTATGGAGGACAATTTCATCAGTAACTACTGAATGCAAAGGTCAGATTTGACCTTTCTTTGAGCGCTACTGACAATGGTCAACAGCATCTTCCTGGAGGGGATGGGTTCTTGTTCTGGCTCAGCATGATCAGTCTTATTTTCTTCAGTCACGAGCCATTCTTTTCTTTTCCATCTATTTTGCCAGACAGACAGACCTGGTGAGTTTAAACCTATGCAGAAAACACCTCATATGTACAATATGTATCAGTTTTGTTCAAATCCACCAGTTACCCCCTTATTGTCATTTTACAGTCTGTTCATTGAAGTCTTTGGATATAAGCTCTAGCCTAAGCTGTCAGGAAAGATTATTTGCTAGGTACGTCAGTAAATATATGAGCAATACTTGGAGGTATCATGCTTGGAAGAGACATGCACCTTCTCTCTTACCACAATTGCAGAAATTATATTAATATTAATTGCAAGGAAAAATCACAGATTGCACTCAGACAGTGCCAAGTTTCAAAAAATCAGAAATGGAAAAGACCTATTATGTTTTTGGCTGCAAGGCAGACTCAGTGTAGGATTGCTTTTTGATGTTAATTTTCCATTGTTTCTACCATTCTCCTGGTGAACTACTTTGCATGCAGAAAGTGAAATGTTAAAAAAAAAAAAAAGAAAGTGTTTGAATCTGTTACTACACTTACATTAAAAAATTAGTTGTTAGTGGTTTTAGAAATACTAGTTTTGTCTTACCTATTTGGCAAGAGAATTCTTTGGAAAAGCTGAGAATTGGATGGAGACTAAGACAGCTCAGTCTTCTGAATCATGAACTTCATTTTCCTGACTCCAACTTTCAGAGCCATAAGGAGACATAGTCTGCTGTCTGAAAGATCATTCTTGTCCAATTTTGCCAGCACCAGTGTTGCAGTGAAAGTAAAATGCATATTAATTACTGACTGATTACAATATGTCACTTTTCCTAAGGATTCTTCTATGTAGCTTTTGTGAAGAGAGGACATTACACTGTTTCATGGGTTTTGGCTACCCCAGCTTTTCTTTTAAAAGGAAGAGCTAAAAAAAGTTTTTAGTTTCCAATGTAGTACCTGGACCTCATACAGTATTATTGCTGATGTTGTTGTTGACCACAACAGCCCAAGTACAGTCCCAGCTTGTAGGATTTTTGATCCTTCTCAGCAAGAACAAAGGCATAATCTTTCTCCCAAGAACATTGCAAACTAGTGGGATATACAAAACTTTGGGACAGACAGGGCCCATAAATAGAAGGGGAGTTTTCAAGGTGATGGAGAAGGAGAGCAGCAAAAAGTAGAGTCCTGTGGTTAAATACTTTAATTTGCATGCAACTTGGTAGTTCAAATAATGTTAGGCTTCTGGTTTTGGTTGTACTTTGTTTATTTGTTTGCTTGCTTGCTTGCTTTAATAAATAAGTACATGCTTGTTATCCCTGTGTTGGTCTTTGGGCGACCTGGGGTAGACACTGCAGGTGAACTGTGTTCTGGGGGAATCCAAGGAGAGCAGTTGATTTCTGGATTAGGTCTGTGGTAAGATCTTTTCCTTAAAATAAAAGTACATTTGTGCAGTTTTGCTCATCCATCTGGATAACTTGAAAATAACTGCTTCTAAGTATCTGGTTATAATATTAAGTGTTTTGGAACTCCTGCTCTATTTTAAGTCTTTTAAAAATTAATTTAGTGGTTTAGTGTCCATTAAAGCCTCCCTCCTCATAGCCTCCTTAGTGAAATGATATTGTTTGGTTGCCTTTGGAAAGTCAAGAACCACAACAGAATTCTTGCACTGTCTTGGAATTTCAGCCATTTTATCTATCAGTGAAAAAAGAAATAGGAGATCCATTGTTACAGTGTTTCCTTTCTAGTCTGAATTTTTGCTGACATTGGGAGATAGGCTCAGTTTTGTCCAATTAGATTGAAATTCAGCGTGACTTGCGATAAAAAAGATATTCTATTTTTTCCCTGGTTTAATCAAACCCACAATTTGGAAAGGTAGATATTTTTTTTAGTTTCTATTTATTTTTTACAAGCTGCTACGATTCTATTATTGTTCAGTCACCTGACTCTAGGATTTCAATTTTTTCATCACATTTCTGCAAAATTTATTTACTGCCTCTTTCACCAGTCACAGACCAGTTCCACTAAAGTGTTCTCCACTCCAGGGAGAAACGTCTTGCCATCAGAACTAAACAAATCAGAAAATACAGGGAAATTTGACCAGAGACTTCATTTCAGTGCATCTCAGTAGCAGTACTTCATCTACTCTACACTTTTCTCTCCTCACTAACAGTTATTTTTAGCCTTTTTCAGCTAACAGACCTTTTTTTTATTTGCTAAGCATGAATCCCTGAAAAATAGTTGTAAGCTTTCTGATAATGTCCTTTTCTTTTCTCAGTTACTTTTCACATATCTCAAGAAATCACCCCCAGACTGATAGTAGCCCACACATCAAAAACTATTTTGCTTTAAGAAAAATAAAGACGCATCAACAACAGAGTGTTGCTGTTTGAAAATTTCACTGGCTTTATCTTGAGTCATCCTCCAACCCCTCTCACACATGCATCATATTTTAATGGAGCCTTGTCTTGGCTTTGCAGAAATTACTACTTGTACTCATTCTCATTCAAATGTGAATGAGTTCCCAGGTAAAATCTCCTTGTCACGAGAGTGCTGGTGGATGTCACGGTGTGGGCAGAGGTTGCATGGTCACTGCGCTGGACTGAAAAGCAGGAGAGGACAAATTCAAGAATGACACAGACAAAGTGCAAACATCCAAGTGCTGTAACACTCTTTCAGCTTGAGCATTTCAGCTGGGCTCCTTGATGATGTGTTCACTGTTCGTCTCCAGGCCCACTCAGTCTTTCTTACATTTTCTCAGTAGGGCAACTATGGTGATGGTGGGACATTTTTTAATGTGGATCTTTGCCCACTGAAAGCTGGACTGAATTACCACTTATTTTCATCTGAAGGCCTTGTTTCTATACTTTCAGTGTTTTGGGGACTCCAGTTAATTCCTCCTTTTTTCTTTTCTCCTGAGAAGCCATTAAAAGATTAAAAAAAACCCCAATAAGCTCCCCCCCAGAAAAACACCCCAAGCCAAACCAAACCAAAAAACAAACAAAAAAACCCCCAGCAAAATCTGCGACAGGAAAAAAACCCACACCACCAAAAGGACTTTAAACATGTGTTATACATGATAGTAACAGCTGCAGCCCTGTTGACAATATAATACCACTGCAATCCCCAGGATATAACTCAGATACTGAATTTCAGACTGCAGAAGAATGGTGCTTGAAGATTCTTGAAAAGAATTATGTTTGAGCCCACTGGAAGGGGAAAGAAAGTTTAAGTAAAGCAAAGAGGAAGTATCCTGGTGGTCTGGTGCAGAACCACAAACACGGACTGGTAAAAAAAAAGTTAGTATACCCACAATAGACACATTCAACTGATATGTACTATTTTTCTGCTGTTATCTTAAATTTTCAAAGTTTATTTGGTTTTAGTGCCACTATGGACTGTAGCACATGGTGAAGGCTGTTGCTTTTGTATTGATATGCTGTTAAAAAGCAATGAACACATGCTAATATTACAGCAATGGAAGGAAGAAAAATCATATCTGTGATGTAACTGAGGATATTGAGAGAACAAGACGCTACGTTTCTTCTTCACTTCCTTTACAATGAGCAAATGCCAAAAATAGTTGCAAGGCAATTTTTAATCATTTCCTCATCTTTAATTCCAGTAATATTTGCTTTTAGAAAGAATTAATTGTACAACATACCTGCTTCAAGAGATAAAACCTTAGAACTTGTTCCAGTTTCTAGTGTGAATGAAAATTTCCACTCAGCTAATACTACCCCCCCAAAAAAAATTCAAGCATAAATGAAACTAATTTTTCACAGTTCTTCTGCTAAATCTGTTAGTTTTATGGCATAAACAGTTCTTAGAAAAGATAGGAAACTCTGTATTAATCCCTTATCCCTAGAAATGTCCACTGTGTTCAGTCTCATTATTATTTTTGTATAGGTAGAACCTACACAAGAGCCGAGCCTTGCCTGGTAACAACGCCTGGGTCCACATTGCTGAACAAAAGTCAGCTGGAGTTTCTTCCCATTACCTACCTCCTGGGAAAACCTCAGGGCTGACCATAAAGAATGATTCATGTTCCCAAGGGAAAAGTCCAGGTGCAGTCTGTCACCAGTAGAGTACTTTGAGCAACACCCACTTATCCTGTGAGTGTGCCCCGCTATTCTATGCCTGATCTGATGGCAGCTCTTTCACCTGCCCATCACAAGTCTGTCTGAATTCCCCATTAGAAAGGTCCCAGTTACCTACCAAAGGAAAAGTAGAGTTTCTGGGGGTCTTTGTTCAGCCTTCCTACACAGGAGACAGAAACACATTTGGTGGAATTTGTATCAGCCTAACTAGAGTTCACTCTAGTAAAGGGAATGAGCTTGTAGCAGAAGGCTCTTGTTTGAGCAGTGGAGAGAAACAGCGAATTGTAGAGCACTGACTCATCTGACCTATTTTGGATGTCTTGTTCAGGATGAAGTGAACACCATGGAAATAATATACTCTGAAGATATTGTACATAGGTTTGTCCAGACGCTAATATCAACCTTGTAGACTTTTATCATTGATCAGATGAATCCTACACAAGAAGCTGGGCTTCAGGAGGGACACAGAATTTCTGTCCTCACCAAATATCAGTGTAGCTAATCTCAGCGATTTACCTCCCAGTTTAAGCAACAGAAGTAGAAACACAGACTGAGAAAGATACAGTACCTGAAAAAACAGGTCAGTTTGCCTATAAAACCAGAGTACCAGAGTAAGAAAGGAACACCCATAGACACCTACAATCAGTCCTGCAGCAGTAGATTAATAAAATCTTATTTCACACAGGAATGGACTGTCAACACTCACATCGTCAGTACCTACATTTTAACTGAAGGATGGTTGTGTACAGCTGAATTGTGATAACTCTTAACCTGCTATAATGAGCTATTTTGGATGATGTTGACTTGTCTCTTCTTCAGAGATATTTGGGCTGCAGGAAAGTCCGGAGAAAACAAGCAAGATCCTGATGAGCAAAGCCCCTAGATATTCAGAGAAATTGGCAAATTGTGAATATATTTCTTTGCACAGATTACTTCCCAGCACCATTTACTATTTCTGTAAGGGGAGATTCCTTTACAGACAGTTTTTCAGATGGGCATAAACCTGGGAGAACTATGGTCTTTCTGATGAACAATGCTGTTCAGAGATGTTTTCAGAAAAGATTCATCTTCCTAAATTGCTGTGATATAATATGGCAATAACTGTTACCTGTTTAAGTAAACAGTCAATTTAGTAATTCACCATTTTGTTCTCTAAGTTTAAAAGTTGCTGCTGACTCAGGGCAGAGCTGCACACAAAATGTGTACCTTTTCGCACAAAACTATGGGTGTTACCATCACAGACAGCATATGGCGACTGCCAGAAAACAGGCACTTACTACCTGATCCTTCCTGATCAGTGAAATGAGTAACTTATAGTAGTATAAGCTTATACATACAAAGGAAGAAAATCTCAGCTTTTGGGTGACAAACGTGGGCAACTCGGGTAACCAAACTGACTCTGAAAGCATCCAGAAAAGATTTGGCCAGTACCTGGCTGCCTATTACAGAGGAAATCATAGAATCATAGAATCATATAGGTTGGAAGAGACACTTGGGATCATCAAGTCCAACCATCAGTCCTACTCTACAAATTCTCCCCTACACCAGATCCCTCAACACCACATCTAATCTACTGTAATCTAACACACTCAGGGATGGTGACTCCACCACTTCCCTGGGCAGCCCATTCCACTGACTGACTACACTTCCTGTGAAAATATTTTTCCTAATGTCAAGCCTAAACCTACCCTGCTGCAGCTTGCAGCCATTCCCTCTTGTTCTATTGCTAATTGTCCATGAGAAGAGACCAGCACCAACCTCTCTACAATGCCCTTTCAAGCAGTTGTTGAGAGTGATGAGGTCTCCCCTCAACCTCCTCTTCCTCAAACTAAACAATCCCAACTCCCTCAGTCATTCCTCGTAAGACTTATTCTCGAGGCCTTTCACCAGTTTCGTAGCCCTCCTCTGTACTCGCTCCAGCACCTCAACATCTTGTTGAGGTGCCCAGAACTGGACAGAATACTCAAGGTGTGGCCTCACCAGTGCTGAGTACAGGGGGACAATCACCTCC
>VZTM01008060.1:0-49301 GCA_013400555.1 Jacana jacana
GTTCTGCTCTTCTCTGATTATTTTTTGTACAGTTGATGATGACTAGATTCAGAATCAGGTCTCCTTAGCAGAAGACTCATAATGTGTTTATGTTTTCACTCCTAGCAAAGAAGTGCTCTCAAAGCAGCTGGTTGAATTCCCTGTAGAGTTAAAGCAGAGGAGTAGGTGCCTTTTGAGATCTCTATGAGGAGAAATCTTGATGGCCATAGTTTTGGTATGAACGTTAGTTGCACAATAAGTGCTTCTAAAAGCCTTCAGAAATACCTGCTTCTTTCCATTCAGTGGTTATTGNCTTTCCATTCAGTGGTTATTGTGCTAAAGCACTTTTATGAAAAAAGATGCAAATGACAGACTTGAATTGGTTCGACTAGACTGCAGGCTAGCTCTCCGTTTCATGAAAATAGGTGGATAAGTAAAGGAAAAGTACTTTCCATACTACCTCAAATCAGGACACATATGCAGTACCTGAGACTAAAGCACCTCTGGGAGCTCTCCCAGTGGAACCACTGGACAATCCATGTGGGAAAGAGATTGAATTTCCAGCTGGAGATAGCATTTGCATACTAGAGCCTATGCCATAGGTTAAAAGTTCATGGGAAGGCAAGTTCCCTCAGTGCTGGAGCCTGTGGAACTACATGCTTTTTTGGAGTGATTTTTTACTTTGCTGTAAGACTGATCCATAATGTAGTTGACATCAATGATGGAGGATGGCAGAATTACACATATTAGTAATGGAAATGTACCTACCCTGTGGAGCAGCTTGAGGTGCTACGTTTGTCACTTGAACTGACTGATGAAGAACATGATATACTTGAAATGTCTGACATAAAAATCTTTAAAGACCTGAACCACATCAAACCTTTTGTATTTTACAAAGAAGTACATTTCATTTTGCTGGAAATGTTGCAGGCTAATAACTTGTTTTTAGCTATGTCAGTGGTTCCCAGATTACACAATTGCAATCCAAGATGAGATCATGAACAGAGAAGTAATGTTACCTAAGAAAACTTTAGAAATTGTTGGACTGAAACATAATTTCTTGAAGGCATCAAGTCTTCACTTGAAGAGAGTGAGGGAAGATGAATTAACCATTTCCCTGGTGTTTAGGTTGTTATAAACATAAGACTTTTTCCAATTTGAACATGATTGACTTTTTCTGTTAGATTTGAGAGATCTTTAGTAGTTGGTATCATCAAAACACACGTACAGGCTGTATATAATCACCTGCCATCTGAACCGAGTCTGCATCCACCCTGTACTGAGGTAGTTTACTCAGAGAGTGGGAAGCCTAATCCTGTCCACAACTTCTGTGTCCACAAAATAGTCCCTCCTTCTGTGCTACATGTGTTATACCTCCTACGCATTTCAGTGTAATTTATCCTGCCTGAATGGGCCCAGTTTACTCAGCAATTTACCAAGTGCAATGGTGTTTCTTCATTATCATTTAGTATTACACTTACCATTGAATCATTTGATATGATTTTATCAGCAGTGGCTTATGTTATTTCCATACCACTGAAGAAGAAACTGATTAGCGTCAGCCGTATTGTCAGACCTTGCAGAATTTCCATAGAAAATTGGCCTAGGCTCATATTTTTAAAGGTCTTTTCCACTGGATTATATCAATACATTCATAGATTGTGCTGGCTTTGATGAGAATTTTACAAAGAGATGTCTCAGATTCAGGAATATGTAATGAAAACTAAAGATAACTGAATTCCTTTCCAGATTAATGAGAAACACACCTCTTAGGAATTTGAGAAGTCCAAGTGCAGATTTCTCTTTTTCTTGATTCATCCAAAAGATTGGATTTCAACCCAGATTACCCACATCCCAAATGAAATATCTTACAGTACTATAGTCACTCTTAGTAGCGCCTCAATACCTCTTCTTTGCTTTATATATATAGATGAATTATCACAGGGTGAGAGGGTCAAAGTCCTCTCTGGTGAGAAGGTTCTGTTTAATTTTGTAATAGTTTCCACCAAAATGTGCTAATGCTTTTCACACTGCAATTGTCAGAGACAAATAGACTTTTCTAGTCTGCTCCAGTAGAAGCACTAGGTGATGTTCTCCAAAGATTTTTGAGGGTTTGTCAGCAGGACAATTCTTACGTCATTGATCATACAGATGGCTAATTTTAAAATCATAATTTTAGATGTCAATATTTAACTACTCAATTATAGCTCTGCAGCTATCTTCAATCAAACCTGTAATCTCAGCCAAATGAGATGTTATCTATTTGACAAGACCTATTTTCCTTCTAGCCACAGCAAGTGAGGTTAAATGCACTCTGATCCTTAAATTCTTCCTTACCTACATGTTGTTCCAACCTTTTCATAACAGCAAAGGCAAGGGGCATGATTAAGAAATGATGAGTTACTTTATTACAACAAATAGGAAACATGATGGAATAGAGGATAAAATTGCTAAGAACAGAATGCAGTGTAATGAGCAAGACATGACTTTCATGTTCTCCTCCACATTTTGAAAAACAAAAGAAAAAAGAAAAGCCCATGAGCAAGAAAAATATCCGGTAGAGTATTATTTTTTTATATGAAAAAAAAATAAAAATGGGACATTGCTGAATGTTTTCCAGGAATCATCTCATTTTTGACAAAGGTGTTGAAAAAACAAATACATAAGAAATGTATCAAAGACCTCTCATTTCCAATTTTCATATTGGACTGATTAGAAGTTTATCTTTCTTGCCTTTTTTGTTAGAGGGGTATAACGCATAAAACAACCTCCGTGACCCTTGGTTCTCAACATGCCCTCAATTTTACTATGCTGTGATATGTAATAGTTCTTTACTGATGTGATTCAGGATAGCTCAGATAAATGGATTGCTCAGATGAATTAGCTGCTTTAAATCAGTTAGCAATCTACCCTGAAATAGATCATTCCAGTTACAGCGTTGTCAAGAATCAGAATAGTCCAGCCATGTTGCCTTACGTCCTGCCATCTGACTTTTTTAAACATCCAGCTGTTGATGCCTGTCCTGCCATTCTGAGGCAGTGCCTCTTGTAGAGATTCTACATGATTATTTCCTGCCAGAATAAAAGGGAATAAATTCTTTTATTCTTTATAACTATCTCCCTTTCTCCTGCATAGTCTCAAACAATCAACTCACATCACACCAAGAGATTGCTAGGGAATTTTTGCATTGTTTCTTTCAGGTAGAGGAGACCAACTTCTACACAACATACATTTTATATAAAACTATGCTTTTACGTTCATGATTTAAAAATGAAAAAAAAAAAATCCATTAGGAATACTTAGCATTCCTTTTTACCAACTTTGAAATGTTAGCTTCAGTTCAGCATTAACTTTGATCTCCTCCTGTCTGAAATTTCATAAATATGTGTAGATTAGGTGTTTAGAGTCCTGCTCTAGGCAGTATGTAATCTATGCTCCCCAGAAGGATTATAGCTCTCACGATGCCATATAGTAGCCTTTTGATTGAAACGTGAAGATTCATAAGTGTCAGTATATTGTGAAAGATGAAGTCCTGACACTGAGCACTGCTTATGAAGTAGATTATGAGCTGGGGATGATACAGCCCCTGTGAGACCATGTGGGATGGTAGATAATCCAATTTAATGTCAAACTGACTCATAACACAATATTTAGCTATTTCTGAATCAGATATTTTCTGAACTTTTTGATGAGAAAAAACCTCAATATTTTGACATTGATTTGGAAGGAGAAGATGCTTTTCCAGAGGATTAGAAATTCAAACTTTTGCTTATATTACTTTTGCAGTATAATGTGGTACTCTGAGGGCTACAAAATCCTACTGAAAGGACAGTCTGACTCACAGAATCCCTTAGATCATCTTATTCCCTCCTTCTCCATCGTCCCACTAAATCTTTCTTTTTTCATTGTCTTCCTCCTACTACTTAAGTGATGAATTTTGCAGGCATCAGGAGTCATGCCTGTCTTCCTTTCCTTCTTGCCTTTACAAAAAAGGCTTCGGTCAGTGAAAATAGCACAGCTGTATTTGAAACACTGTCAAGGGAAACTACCAGTCTAGATGGAGAATATATTTTTTTTTCCTATTTGAAAGATAGGACGGACCAAACTTAGTTCAAAGCTACTGCTTCCCTTTTGCTTCCTAACCAGTAACTCTTAATGGGAAATTGGGTCTCTGTGGTAATTCCCAATTGAAATGATAAATGAGCTACCGCAAACAGAAAAAATTTAGTACAGCGTGATCACAGAGAAAGGGTCCAAAAAGGTCTGAAGAGCCTTGCTGCAGGATAATGACTGTCAAATAGTGATAACTCTTGCTGTCAACAAACAACATTAACAGCTCTTGTTTAATGAATGTAACATGAACTAGAGTGTGACACTGCAGAGATTAAAAAGCTCAACACTTGCGCAGTCTACAGTTCTGTAACCAGGCTGCAATTTGCAGTTTTGACTGCTGTATCAGGCCTTAGGTTAAAAGGATTAAAGCTTCTAACAACAGTAGCTTTCTATGGTTTGGGTAAGAAAGTGAAAACTTAAAATGAACCTGCCGTCATGGCTTCACTCAAAAGTTTTAGGTATCAAATAGAATAAATTGTATTTTCATGTAGAAAGTGGAGCATTTGGATTTTTTCCTAATGTTATTTAAAAAAAATATAAATAGTTAATTCCATCTTCTAGCATATGTAAAGCTTTAGAGTTCCTGAGAGTACTGTGTATTTTTAGACGTTTCTACCAGATTCTATACAGAAAATTCTTAGTTGTCAGCTGCTCTTGCCCTCCCTCACAAAAAAAATTGTAGTCTCTGTGGCCAATTTTAACTGAATTTGACAGACAGATAAAGGTATGAAAGATATTTTTTCCCCGTAATTGTCATGAAATAGAAGGATAAGAAAATGAACCAGAGTAGATCTCCACTAAAGCAAAAGGCGAAGCTGGAAATTAATTATTGAATAGTTTGGGTTGGAAGGGACCTTTAACGGTCATCTAGTCCAATCTCCCCTGCTGAACCCAACCTTGAGTGTTTCCAGGGATGGGGCATCTTCTCTGGACAACTTGCTCCAGTGTTTCACCACCCTTGTAGTAAAAAATTTCTTCTACTAGTCTAAATCTTCCCTCTTTTAGTTTAAAACCACTACCCCTTTTCCTGTCTCAACAGGCACTGCTAAAAATTTTGTCCACATCTTTCTTATAAGCCCCTTTTAAGTATTGAAAGGCTACAATAAGGTGTCCCTGGAGCCTTCTCTGCTCCAGGCTGAGCAACTCCAACTCCCTCAGCTGGTCTTCATAGGAGAGGTGCTCCACCCCTCTGATCATTTTTGTGGCCTCCTCTGGACCCGCTTCAACAGGTCCATGTCTTTCTTGTGCTGAGGGCTCCAGAGTTGACCACAGGGCTTCAGATGGGGTCTCACGAGAGTGCAGTAGGGGGGCAGAATCTCCTCCCTCAACCTGCTGGGCATGCTGCTTTTGACGCAGCCCCAATTTTTGGGGGGCTTCAAGGCTGAGAAGCGAAGCAGGAAACATGTTTCAGAGTGCCCTGGTCAGTGGCTGGCTATTACTGGGGGAAGGAGGGAGGGAAGGAGGAGTGAGTCTTCATGGCAAGAGAACTGTGCTGCTAGGGGCCTCCATGATTATGAATAATTTTCTCATGCCTGTCGTTTTAAAAGGCTGATTAAACCTGAGAACTTTCACACCAGTTGCCCAAGAAGATGACAGTTGCTCAGCAGCTGCAGTCTCAGGCGCGAGAGTTGAGTTTCCAAGGTTCATCATAAAAGCATCAACATAAAAGTGAAAAGCTTTCAAGGGGATTTATGCTGTCTATATTATCCTATCCCTTGTCTTTGCATATTATACATCAATATGGCACAAGGCTGTGGATATATAATTCCTAAATCAAGCACCACAGATGGAAATAGAGTTGAAACTAAAGCCCCTCTCCAGAAAAACCCGCAACTGTCAGCAGATATCCCTGAGGAATGGGAGCACACATTCTCATTTTGAAAAAGAAAACCACCAAAAACCCTAGAAGAATTCCTGTATACCACGTTCTTCTGGTCTCTTGTGTGTGCCTTCCCATACGCAAAGCAAGGCGTGTTAGGCTTCTGGTGTTTTATGTAAAACAGTTGTGACTGTTTACAAAGAAGCTCATTTTAAGTGAGGGCTGAAAGCACTCACCCTCTCAGTGAATCAGGTCTTGGTTCTGCTTCTACATTTTATTCTGGGAATGCACAACAGGAAAATTATTTAATAATCTTTTCATTTAGCTCTGTTAAAAGGGAAGTCTTGGAAATGGAAATTATCAAGAAACAGATATTCAGAGTTTTTTTTCAATTTTTACCTATTCTCACATTTTTCACCTGTCTAACTAAACTGGGATTATTTCACACAGTTCTATATTTTTTCCCCCACCTGCTTCAGATTTGCATTAAGGAAGAAGCAGAGCTCAGAATGGACAGGCAATATTTTACAAGTTTCTTCTGATTTCTTCTCCTTCTTGGCATTTTCTTGAAGAGGTGAGAAGTCCTGACACATAAAGAGACTTAACTCTTACTTATTAAACAGTATGAAAATTACCTGCACATGGTCAGACAGCATCTGCCCTCTCAAGTACTTAATGTTCTGAGATACATAATTCAGCCCTGTGAGTGATTTTAATGTCTAATCTTTAGATGTGCTACTGCTTTGATGGGAAATGTGAAGTCCTGTGCCTGGGAAGGAATAACTCCATGCCCTGGTATATGCTGGAGGCTGCCCAGCTGGAAAACAGCTCTGCAGAGAAGGACCTGGGGACCCTGATGCACAACAGCTTGGACATGAGACAGCAATGGGGCTTTGCTGCAAGGAAGGCCAACAGACCCCATGTTGCCATCAAGTCAAGCGAGGCAGTCCTTCCCCTCTACTCAGCACTAGTGAAACACATCTGGAGTGCTGGGTCCAGGTGTGAACTCCCCAGTAAAAGGGACAGACAGGAGAAAGTCCAGCAGAAGAGCCACAAAGGTGGTAAAGAGATTGAAGCATCTTTCTGGTGGGGAGAGGCTGAGAGGCTGAGGTTGCTCAGTCTGAGGAAGGGAAGGCTTGGAGGATCTGACCAATGTGTCCCTGATGGGACAGCATAAGAAGGCAAAGGCAGAGTCTTCTCAGTGGTGCTCAGTGGCAGGACCAGAGGTAACGGACACAAACTGAAACCCATTTAAATGTAGGAAAAATCTTTCTTACTGAATCCCTGTGTGTGACAGGCAATCAAAGAGTAGCACTCCGTTATCCAGACCTTGTGACTATGCAGATAGAGCACAAAGGAACTATTCACTATTGCAGGGGTTTCTTCGGGAAAGACCTCAGTGGTACACTCAGGAGCATGACTATGTTAATGACAGGAAAAGAATAAGACACCCCTAAATAAACTCTGTGATGGAAAACAATTATTCTCTGAGAACAATCAGAGAACATGCAATGAACACTGCTTAGGTTAATTGCTTGTGTACTTCTATTGCCCTTGCATGTTGTATGTTCTTTTCCTTGGTTGCTTTTAGCTGTATTGGAACATGCTCTCAGGAAGTGCTCCCACCAGAATTTGAACTGGCCACGATGGGGGTGCCAGAGTCCCATCTTCTGCTGACAGTTATGTACCTCTGGTGCTGCTGGTTCTTGGGAAGTTGTGAGGAAAACTGACTATGTAGCTGGGTTGCCCCCACAATATAGTACAATATATACCCATGTAAACACAGGCTGAGTTAGATCAGCTCCCTGATCAGGCTCCTTGGTTTCATGAATGCCGATGTAAGGACTGGGGAGAGAAGAGGTTGGGAAATCAGGGATGCTGCAGTCCATTCCCTAATTTAAACTAAATGCAACTGCACTTGAATACAATGCCCTAACCTTTTAAAGTAATGTTCAGTTGTCTGTCAGTCTGAACAATATGATTTTGACACCAGTAAAGACAGACAAGGCAGGAAAGTTGACATATGATGTAAAGCCAGTCATAGTCCTTCTTAGAAACTGTCATTGCAGTTGGTGTGGGCAATGAACCAAGTCTCCTTCCTTTGCCTCTGACCTCTCCCTGTCTTTCTGCCAAGTCTTTGCCAGCCTTGCAGGACCTGTACACTCCAGAGCTAAGCCATTCTTTGCATATGTATAAAACTGTAATGTAAGGAAATATACAATTTTATTGCTATTTTCTCAAATACATTGCTCACAAATATGGGATTTTTTTTTTGCGTTGTTTGATTAGTACTAGCCAGGAAATATTAGCTCTCGAAGGAATAAGTGGTGAACTCACATGTGTATCTTCCAGCCACTTCTTTATTTTGTATCTTCTGTATTTTCATAAAACAAAATCTTACCTACCCTAAAGCAGGCTGGCCTTGAGTTTTACTGTAGTTTTCCTGTTGCAGAGTCTGGCAAATATAAACATAGATTTTATTACCACAAAAAGAAAAACTATAATCTCTCATCTCTTTGGTTATGTAACCAGTGCTAAATTGTCACATTCCCTGCTCCACAGTGAAGAAAATTAGTTTTCTTTTGCTGGTGACAGAAGCTTCCCTCATGAGAGCAGAGTCATGATTTCCTATGGATTAGTTTCTTTGTTTTGACATCTAATAAGGGATCAACTTCATTGCAATGGCGACACAAATAAGTGATATCTCCTCTACTTGGTTTGTCCTCAGTCCCACCCCCACGCATGTCAGAAGTGACTGTCTTTGAGCTTTTACCTCTTTGTCAAGTTTCGTAGAAACTGACGTCTGAGTTCAAATACCTTCAAGGATCGATACACAGATCTCACAGAAAGAGACATGATCACATAAGACTCTTTTCCTCTGAAAATGGACCCAAAAAATGATGAATCTTGGTGCAAAAGAAAAATCCACCCTCAGAGATTGATCATTAGGTCTGGAATAATCCTAATAGCAATGTGATGATTATCAGGACAGCTTTAACAGGAAAGAACAGATAATGCCTGCCTAAAGAGGAGAAATCTGGGGATGGGCTAGTCCAAGATGTAAAGCATGGTATGAGAAAAAGGCAAATGAGAAGTGGATGAAATTATTTCCTGCAGTCTTTAGTAGACTTTCAGAGAAAGCCAAAGCATAGTGAGAGAGACCTGAGGTTGGGTCTCTTCCACTCTTTCTTTCCTGGGGAGGAAGTGAAAATGCCAGTTTCTCTATTGGCAGTCTTCTTAAAACACTTCAGATTCCCTCTGTGTGTGTGTGTGTGTTTGCGGGTAATTGTTACCTGCCCACATACACTGATATCTGCACGTGCTCAATCAGATTTACATACAAGCATGTGGTATGTTTTTCTGTGCCAAATATTGCCAGTGACAGATTGCCGTTAAAGACTGGTGAGGCAGAATGATGATTAAGAACAACAAAGAATATGTTGGCTCATTCTCTTTTAAACTAAAGTGTCTGATGTTTTGCAGATTTTCAGTTTGTCCTTTTATTGACTTTTTCATTGCTAATAACACTAAATTCAATACAGTTTTCAAGTATATATTTAAGAAGATAGCCTAGTGATATTCTCACTATCTCAGTTGCCAGTCTGGTCATGAGGACAGGCTGAGAGAGTTGCAGTTGTTCAGCCTGAGGAAGAGAAGGCTTCAGGGACACCCTATAACAGCCTTCCAGTACCTAAAGTAGAGTAAAGACAGGAGGGACTCTTTACTGGGGAATGTAGTGATAGGATGAGGGTTAACCGTTTTAAACCGAAAGAAGGGAAATTTAAATTAGGGAGAAATTCTTTACTGTGAGGGTGGTGAGGCACTGGAACAGGTTGTCCAGAGAAGTTGTGGATGCCTCATCCCTGGAAGTGTTCAAGGCCAGGCTGGATGGGGCTTTGAGCAACCTGATCTAGTAGGAAGTGAGTTGGAACTCAGGGACCTCAATGAACTTAATGAAGTTACTTCCAACCCAAACCATTCTATGATTCTGTGATTCTATGAAATCACAACAAATGTCAGGCATGGTATAAATTAAGGAACCTTATTTTTTAAGGTATGTCCAACCATGTGGAAGTAGCACTGATGAACCAAATTTGATTTGCTATTCATGATCAGAGGAAGCAGAATGGTGAGATAAATCCTTATCCCTAGTGTGTTCATCTCAAGTTATATACCTTCATCTGGATTCTGTTTAAGTTTTCTTGAAAACTGTTTTCCAGATGTTTAAACAGATGAGTATCTGTAACTCCAGGGACAGAAAAGCCACATTTTTAAAGCATCATAATGTGATAGTTTCTTATAAAATAGAAAGAAGCATTTAATGTTTTCCATACAAGGCTAGCATACATTTTTCTTCATTTGGAATCATTAGCACTACTGGGAGACTATCTCCCTATCTGTCTGTATTCTTTTTCTTTTTTGCAAAGACAATAAGACCATTCCTCCTTGGCTTCTAATTCAGTCTCTCTTCATTCTGGTTTTGACCCAGAAACTCTGCTTTATTGCCAGATTATGGGTTTAGTATGACGTTGACCTCTTGTATTTGTGGTAAACAGTTGAAAAAAGCCAATACAAGATAAGACTCAGATGGACTTTTTTTTTTTTTTTAAATTACATGCTGGTTTGGTGAAATCTAAATATTTCTAAAAAATACTTCTTTTTATTGACGTTTTATTGAAACTGTGGGGTAGATTAATGAGCCTGTGACAGATATCCTTCAACTGGAAATTTGCCAGAGTTTTTGCCAGTTTATTTACTTGATGGAGTCCAACTCTCAGGCTTCTCAGCTTTGGAGCACAATTCCTCCACAATAATCGAGTACTGTGAAGCTGAGACTCTATTGCTGCTTACAGCAAATGGTGAATTTTCTTTTTCAAGAGGGGAGAAATCCATCATTTGAAATATATCTAAATCCTCTTTTATGCTTTTGTGCTCCGTTAAGTCTATTGAGTCACTCTCAGACTGATGTCAGCTCATGTCTTTAAACTTAGAAGTCCCTTTTTCTGACATACAACGAATAAACCCCAAGTAAATGTTTATACAAAAAGAAAGAATGCAAAAATACACTTTTGGTTTGTCTTCTCGTGTCAGGGTGGAATGAGGGACATCTCCTCCCTAAAGAACAGGGAGCTGAGGTTGACACAAGCCCAGGTAGTGTCCACACCAGCTCCATCTCACAGGGTCTGAGCATGGTAGGGCAGAGCTGAGCACTGGTAACAGGGTCCATTGAGACCCCCCAACATGGCAAGCAGTGAACCAGGTCCAGGGTCCAGCCAGGATGTCCAATGAGGTTCAGAGGGTGATGAGACCAGAGTCAGGACTGGTGAGACAGCTAGAACATATGGCTGGGTCCAACCCAGAAACGCATAAGGCCCCGTTGAGAGGGCTGGGACAGACACAGGGGTGGAGACTGTTACTCCTGTGGTACTTCAGGGCAGAGGCTGACAACTTCAGGCTGAACAGGAGTGGAGATCCTGAGCCTGTAGGCAGGGGATGCACCTGCCCTGGATTTATGGCACAAGACTGTGCAGCTTATTAGGATCAGATCTGTAGAGCTAGTGACCAGAACCCAATGTCCAAACTAGGTGTAGTCTGGTTGCACGGGCTTACCACGCTTTAGTGGCTAGAGCATGTCCTCCACTTATGGAGCTCATGTCCCAATTTAATGTAATTTGAAAGAAGTCCCATTCCTATATTTTGAGTCTGCTTTGCATTGTGAACTGGAGCATGGTAAGTGGGGACAATCTGGAGATTTGCTTCAAAAATACGCCCTTCATCTAATGCTAAAGACCACCCAAAATCCCTCTTCATCTTTCTCTCACCAGAGTTTTATCTTGAGCAATTTCCCTATGCAGGAGAACAGATAAGGCTCTGAGCAGATTCTCATCTTTTCTTATTTGGGGATTACCTCTGCTATTTGAACTTCAGAAATACCGTAGAAGAGCACCCAGGAAACTGATTCTTAAATCATACTAATGCAATCTCTGAGACATCTTGTGCTGCCCAGACAATGCTAGGCTGAAAAACAGTTCCCTTCGGTGTAACTATCTTCAACAGACAGACCAATTAAAAACCACAGAAGAAAGCAGAAATACCTAACAATGATGCAATCAGGTAATGGCAGGGAGAGACATAAATGGCGTGTGTTCCTTGCTATAGGTCAGAACTGCTGCCACCTTTGAACCTTTCAGACTTCATACATAAAAAGTGAGGATATGTGCACAGTGCCTTCAGAGGGCTTTAAATTCTGTGGGTCTCCTGAGGTTCATAATGAACTTTACAGGTGGAGGTCAGGTGTCATCCTGCTTACCTGGCATGTTTCTGCTGGACCTGCAATCCAACAGTGATCCATCCAGGTGGATTGTTTTGCAGGCAGAGTGACTAACTTATCTTTTCCAGCCCTCTGTAATTTATCTGAGTCAGAATGAACTTCATGAGTTTGGCCCAGAAATGAGGCAAAGATTTGGGCCAGCTTCTTCTACTGCAGGGGGTGGCTCACCTCTTGTTTGCAACCTATGAATTTATTAATGGATCCAAATATAGCCAGTGACCTTCTGTGACAGATGGTGAATCATGTCTTACTTCCAGTGCATAAATTAACATTTTAAAAGCCTTTTTAAAACACTGTTGACTTTAGCTAGTGAAACATAATAACAAGGATTTGCTGAAGTCTGATGCCATAAGTTTGAGTATGTTGAAAATTCATTATCTGAGGAAAAATTTAGTATTAGTGTGCCATTAACAAGGACACTGCAAGCTGCCATTTGTTTTAGAATAATGTATGGTTTATGATGCTGAAACTGCCATTATGGACAACTCATGATGATTTGCCTTGAAGATGATTTATGAGTCATGACTCCAGAGGAAATGATTTCTTTCACATAGCTTGTTGGATGTCAGTTCCCTTGGCATTTGCTTTCATCAGGGTATCTCATGGCCCTCAAAATTTTGATCTAGAACTTCTAAATCCCACTCCTTTGATTTAATAATAATAAAAAATAAAATTAGAAAAATCCCATTTATTTGGACAAAAAGCGCTTTGTTATGCTTTGGTTATGCCCATTTGTTTTTCATACCACATTTAAGTAATATTACCAAAACAGGGTAACACACAATGACCAAAATAAGATGTAGATAATCAAGAGGAGCTGAAGTTACATATCTGAGCATGAATGTGAAGTCAAGGATCCAGTAAACAAGTTTAAATGTAATGCCTTGCAACATTTTCACTCCCCCTTAAAAACATTGCATTTGCACAATAAGAACAATAGACACAGAGTGATAAGCAGCTATTCAAACCACAGGGCACTAGTGTTATATACAGCTACTATAGTTTTATTATGTCTTTTCTCCATTTATATCATATGTGGGATAAAGCCCATCATTGTCATCTCTCGTACTGGAACAGCAGCCTGCTAATTTTGAACGCCAGCGAGAACAGAGAACAACCAAATGCACATTTTTGCCCTTCCCTCGCTCCTCTTCCAGCTGCAGGTGGGAGGATACAGAGATGTTGCCTGATGAGATTTGGGTTCTTTTTCTTCAACTTAACTACTTCTTTGACTGAGTCACTGGTGATATGAACTGGTGATATGTGAAGCCTGGAGAAAGCACAGAGGACATTAAATATTGTTCAGCTTAAATATAAACAACTCAGATGAAAAAAATGTATTTGGATGGATGCAAGAACTATTCAGCCTCTCTCTTTGTCCTGAATTACATTGCAGAGCAAGAAATCTCAGTAGAACCAGATTATATTGTACATTGTACATTGTATATAAGATGTGGAGCCTCCAAGATATCCTCATAATTCCTTCACTTTTTTTCTTCTGTCAAAGAGGTGAGCCTGTGCCAAGGTGCTGGGATGCTGAAGAGGAAAGGACAAGATGTGACCAAAGGCGGTTTGCTGCTGTTATTAGTAAACATGAAGTATTGACAGAATATGTACGGACTTCTGTGGATTACATTGTAATTACACTAAGCAGATCTAAAAGTAATTAACTAGTAAGCTGCAGTGCTGTTTAGAAGACAGAAAAGTCATATGTTCATCTCATAATCACATGGATACAACATGAAAATTAATTACCATGTAATTATATGATCAGTATTTACCATATTCAAACAGTGTTTGTGCCCCTTTAATTTGAAGTGCCACTTTAATTTTAAAATATTAAATTACTAAACCTCCTGTGACTGTGATCTAAATCTAGAGTAGTAATCACTGTGTGTGGTAAAGC
Organism: Jacana jacana; assembly: GCA_013400555.1. NCBI lineage: Eukaryota > Metazoa > Chordata > Aves > Charadriiformes > Jacanidae > Jacana > Jacana jacana. The sequence continues at coordinate 14,149 of VZTM01008060.1, forward strand.
ACATAAGAAAAAAAAGTCACTGAATGCTGAGTGACCCAGTTCACTTTCTACACGCACAAGAAAAAAAAACAACAGTCTGATGGAATTTCACTGAATGTCCCTCTTATGGATTTTTTTTTCACGTGCTTTTAAAAATATTTCTGTTTTGAGAGGCCTAGAGGTTTAATCTAGCCTAGTTCAAGACAGCAATTTAATCATATTCTCAAACCCAGCTAGTCTGCTTGTAGACAGGAGGTTTGGAGTATACTTTCAGGTCAGGGCAGGATTCAGTGCTCTGGTGCACAGGAGTAAGTCATGGCTTTGTGCTTATATTTTCTCAGAGGTAGCAGAGCAATTTTCAGCAGTGTTGGCAAAATTTAATATGCTACTCTAAAAAGGTGGTTGAGGTTTTGACTGACCCTGGATTACTCCAGCCAGAAGAACAGGAGGATCAGAAGAAAGGGAACAGAGATGGATGAGGAGCTAAGGAAGAAATCCTGGGGAAACTGGCGTAGTGTTTCAGTTGTGACAAGAGGAACAGCAGTGGCAGAGCACAGGGTTTGAAGCTTTATGGAGGTTGAGGAACCGAGCAGTGTCTTTCACCTTTCAGCCTCTCTTGGGTGGCAGCAGCAAAGCTAGCTGATTCTTCAAGGCTCTGAAACAGTTATTATGAGCAGTGAGCCATTTGCAGCTCATCCTCCTCAGCAATGTCTTGCCCAGGGCATCTGCCTTCTTTGCCTGTGCCTTGGGTCTGCTCTGTTTTGTTGAAGGAGAGGGATTTTTGGTTCACATTGGTACAATAGAGTTGCTTCGTACATGAGATCCCGGGTGGTGGCCTATTACCTGACACTGGAAAGCAGAGGTTGCTTTTGAAGTTGAGAGGGAAAAAACCAGTCTGTGTTGTTTTCAGTTGTCAGTTAAATACAGTTGCTGTGGGAGGATGTTTCTGATAAGAATATCTGCCTTACAATAATTTCTCTGAGACCATCAGCTATCACTGATATTTGCAGGGTGGTGATATCCACTCATTCATTAACACTGTGGGAGAAGAACAGAAAGACTTTGCCTGCCCTGAAAAAACCCTTGAATATTAATACAATAGAACCACAGAGCACATTGGCTTGGATCAAATTAAAACTTAAGAACTAAAGTGGAAAAGTTTGTAACACAGTGTCTGAAACTTTATGAAACTTCCTCCCACCCCATGACTCGTTTTAAATACCTAGTTACAAGTGGTGTGTTCTATCAGTGCTTCGCATATATATGGACACTTGCATAATGCTCAGCACAGATGAAATTTGGATGACTGCACACAATGCAAGGCAGCAGAGAATGAGTGAGGAATCCTGAAGCAGAAATGCAAAGATTTTAATCAATGATTGTTCCTCTAACACAACTTAATGTTGCTGATCTCTCTTTGAAATCTACATCATCCAGAGCTACTGCAGGGCAAGTATGAGATCTGTGTGGTCTCCTAAACTCTCCTCATCTTTGGGAATCAAAATTCCAGCTCTTAATCCGGAATTTTCTGCTTTCAATAACGCAAAAAACAAAGGTTAGAGAGGGCTGTCACTTGCCAGAGCCAGCTATAAGTGATATCACATCTGAAGCTCTACCTTATTATGGCTCACTTCAAGTTTTGCTGGTTTTAACTTGTTTGTTTTTTGTTTGTTTGTTGGTTTTTTTTTTAATTTTCTCTTTTTTCTGGGGCATGCTTTTTGAGCATTTTCGCCATTTTGGTTGTAGTATATGGAAGTAGCTTTGTGAATGGTATTATTCATTGTCCTCTGAGTAGTTTATGAAGCCATCTATTCAAACAGATGGGAGGGTTATAATTTCTGTGCTGACAGCATGAAAGGAGGTACAGTGCTGGGCAAGAAAGCTAAACTTTGTATGGATATTCATGGCTTCATATTTTTTAAAAAAGAAAGAATGAAACGACACCCCCTCCTCCCCCCAAGGCAATTCTGAATGTATGAATACAGAGTGTCTTCGCTTACTTTTTCAACTCAGAGTCTTGCAATCTCCACATTCAATGCTCTCCTGTCAAATGAGGTTCATTTTTCATGCTGGCAGCTAACAAGGTGGATCAAATCCTTATACAAAATCAATAACTTTACTCAAGTTAGACCAAAATTAATTTATTTTACTTACTGCTTGTGGTCTCAAACTTTCCTAGCTCTCAGTGGAGGATTTGTTTAAATAAGGTTTGTTCTGTGCCCTCTCCTTTGCTTTTCACCATTTTAATTATTCTCTGCTCTGAAAATCTAAGTAATTAAGCCACTTATTTCTACTGCCTTTCTACATTGGACTAAAGAATGTTATGTTTAAAAAACCAAAATGCCAGTCATTAATCATCAATACAGTGAGAAAGTGGCTTCCAATTACCTCTAACCATGAGCAATGAGTGGGATAGAATGAATTTTTTGAAATCACATCGTGGCTTTTAAATATAAACACTTGTTTACTCAAAAAGTACATTTGGATTAATCAGAATGACAGTTTCTTTAGGAGTCCTTGTGCTGGGAATTACTTGTTCACTTTGTTTTATTTATCAGAAGTTGATCAAGGGACAGAAACTACGCACAGTTTTGTTCTCCGAGTGAAGTTTTGGAGGACCGTATCAAATATTCCTTTAGTGTGGCCATATTTGGCCTTTAGTTGTACTGATACAAATGTAAAGGGATTGCTGATTGGGGAGCTATGGTAGAATTAGAGCAGCTCAAAGAGCAGAACCGAGGGTAGGATGGAGCATCTGTATTTGTATGTCTCAAGAAAGGCATTTCTCAAATGACGTACTCTATGAACCAGCATATTCACATGCTGATAATGAACTAACAGATGTGGAGCTCCTGCTACTTTTAAATCTTTTGCCGTTTATCCCAGCTGTGCTCAGTTGCTCATCATATTAGAAAAAAAGAATAGTTTTGAAACATGTATCTCATTTTCAAGTTATCAGTTAAAAATAAAATGTGATTAAGGATATAGGTGGGACAAGTTAAAAATGAAGGCAGGCATATGTTGTGGCATTCTTGATTGATTAAAACCATACTTGTGAAGGTGAAATAGTCTGATAAGATGTGTTGTTCATACCTTAAGATGACCATACTATACAGAACTGATGTGGGATCATATCACTTGATATGAAAACACTTGCTGGAACTCAGCCTTATAAAAAGAGAGCAGCAGGAAGTGACAGGCTTTTTCAGGCTCTTATGCAGGCTTTTGTTTTGCAGTAACACACAACACTTTTTCTCTTCAAATCCTTCTGCCTGTGTTCTCTGATACTTGCTAAGGCACCTATGGAAATGGACAGGATTTCCAGAATGAGCTGGACTTTAAGTGCAATTACTATTACTGTGAATCTGAGAAAACCAGAATACTTAGTTCAGAAGTCTTAAGACTTATATTAAGATCGGGATTCTTCACATTAAAAATTATATCCCCAATTTTGCTTGGTTTCAGTGTTCTCATCAAGGCTTCCTGAGCATAGGAACTGTGGGTCATAAAAATACCATCTGCTGGGACAAAGAGACAGCCTACATGATTTCTGACAAGACAGTGCAGCTACTGCCTGTGCTGCAACTGTGTCTTACTCTGCGTAATGTGCTGCAATTAAGGATATGTGCTTGAAAGTGCTATATAGCCTTCTGGTTGCTTTTGCACAGACAGGGTAAGAGACAGCTTTTAACTACAATTACAGAAATTTTTTCACTTAAAGTGGTTTTGGAGACTTTTTGTTTCTGGAGCTGAAAGACATCAGAATTATATTCATTGTATGTTCTTGACAACAATTTTATGTACCCTTATTCTGACGCTTCTGAAAAATTTAAACAAAAGCACAGCAACAGAATTAAATCACACCAGAAGGCAGTATGCGTATCACAGAAAAATACGTATGTGGTGACACTCAGGATGATATTGCTGCCAAAGATCGTGCTCTCATTTGTGCCAGCAGCATCACACACATATTAACCTAATCATACTATTAAGGACTGTATCGACAGAGCACTTTGACACTCAAAGCTTTGTCCTTGTGGGACAGACTGCTCCACAGAAAGAAAATGTAAACTACTTTTATCCTGTAGCAGAAGGAGTTAGAGTGAGACTGCACCTTTAGTCTCCAAAACACTTTGTAAACAATAACAGACATTGTAAATATGACTACCCCCATTTCTATAGATGAGGAGAATATAATTTACTTTTGCACTGATGTGAGTCATTCTGAGCAATTTCAGAACTGCTCAGTTTCAATTTGTGGCTCTTGACAAAAATAACATAGTGATGAACAGACTAATATTACAGCCTCTTGAACATAATTATTTCAGGCTATAGTCTATTTGCTTAGAAGAGTGTGAGTTATATATGTACAAAAAAAAGAGCAGGTAGGACAGCACATATAGTATGTGATGTTCATGTACATGTGAAACCGAGGGAGAATGAATAAAGTATGTATTTATTTTTTCTTTATCAGAAGCTTAAAATTGCATGCTCACAAAGTTAGTTATTATCCAGATGTTTAGTGCTATGGTTGTGCAAACTATTAAATTTAACTTCATATTTATTTAGTTAATCATAATTTAAAATAATTAGTCATATGAGGCATATATCATTTTAAATCTAGTGCCAATAACATGATTACTGCCCTAATAAAAATGCATAGATGATATCACAGCAGAAATACTGACTCCTGCAAAAGAGGGTAATAGTTTGCTTCATTGTTTATTGACACATATAACCATGATCTTTAACCTAATTTTCAATGTATCCTGCATTCAATATACACTTTATGTTAAAAAGCTGAAAAAAACGGAACACACTTAATGCAATAATTTTGTGTGGTAATGATTTCAGGTTTTGTAATGATGAACTGTGCAAGCACTATTAGTTGAATAGCAAATATTAGTAAATCTCATATTGGATGAACTCATTGAGCTGGCCAAACACATAACAGCTAGATTAAAAAGTTTGATATGATGCAATATCTGTTACTATTTTGTTTTCAGATCAGTGGAAATTACAGTAATGTAAAGTTCCACTTGAAAACATTATTGACTTTGTTTTATTCTAGGCCATTTCAAAGTCATTATTCATAGGGTAATTTCCAAAAGTTGAGTTAAGACTGGTTTGGAAGTGGGGATACTCTGCTTTATCTGGATTTATTAAGATAAAGCACCTGTTTTTAGAATTTTGGTTGATTTCAGAAGAAAGTTTACTTCAATAACAAGATGACGGTGGATTTTTAGGGGAGAGAGAAGTGGCTGAAAGAGCCTGTAATCCTGTTGAGCGTAGTTAAGTCATTTGCAGGGTAAGCAGAGCTCTTCGTATCTGGAGAGGCTGAGGGTGATTTCCTTTAGCCACAGTTACAATTCATGACAGGTTCTCTGTAAAACACCAGATCTCCGATGGCAGTTCTGGCTTCATTCCTGGTCTCAATTCCCTCTTAACAAAGGCGTGCTAGCTGTCATGGCTTCTTGAGAAAAGAAAAAAAAAAAAAATCAACAACATGACTGCTTGACATGGCTACAAATGATGGGATGTTTTATTCTTTGAAAGGTTTTTTTCCTTACATCCAGGCCAAAACATAGTGTGTAAGGAGACTACACTGTAGCATGATGAGGTCTAAAGGTTTTAGCAACGTTAGTGTTGGAAGCCCACATGAGTAATTTAGACTTAAAGTCAATCATTCAGGTCACGCTGCGTTTTGATATACCAGACAAAGAACAGAAAGCTTCAAAGATTTTTAGGAGTTCTAAGAAGACTTATAGGTGCCATTTTTATAGCTATCTTCACATTCAAGCCATCCAAACTTATAATTAAAAAGGGAAACGTTTGGGGGGTGAGAGGGTGAGAGAAAATGATGAAAAGATCAAAAGCATTGTACTAATAATTTTTTTTTTTAAGTATTCTTCACCTTGCATGTCAGAGAGCAAAAGTGAGCAAAAGAGCCAGGAAATGTGATTTCACTGTAACAAATGAAAAATTCTCTGACTATTTAGAGGTTATTATCAGTTTGGTTTTTTTTCTGTGTTCCTGCCAGTCTAATGCAGTTGCTTTCATTTGAGTAGAAAGCTTTAAAGGTAAAGATACGTTATAAAATTCCACTAAATTTTTGAGTCATATCAGAAATATATGCATGTGTTATACATAAAATATTCAATTAATACTGAAGCAGATTGTTTTCAAGATAGGTTTTTGTACCTCTATAGAAGCGTCATAAATGCCATAATTAGTGTATAGCAAATTATAAGAAAGCCTACAGTAGCCCTTCAATCTTTCAGCCTAGATATATTTTAGTGAAATAGAAACACCTGGTAAAAATACAGGATTTACGTATTAGTCTGCAGTAGAACATAGAAGCTGACATAGCTGACCAGCTCAGTAATCCATCTACCCAATCCATTGGACTACGTCAATGGAGTCCAAAGCTGCAAGGTCCATGCAGATACTAAATAAATCTGTGCCCTGTTTTGGAAATTATTCTGCCTCCTGAGAAACCTCCTGAGAAACCACTGCAAGGATGCTCCTGCAGGTAAGAAATAGGGATGAATGCAAATGTGGCCGTCAGCCTGGCAATGTAGGGACTGCCATTGTGCTCAGGTAGAATACATACCAGGATAGGCAACAATTTTGGTTTTGTTTTTAATGGGGAAACTTGTCTGCAATACAAGTTCTGTCTTTGCATTAGTACATCTCCATATGACAGCTATAGCCCTAAACTTGAGCCCCAGGTAGGATTTTCAAATACCAATATAAGCCTGCAGCTTAACATGCTGGCTTACGGTGTTAGCCTATAAATATTTCTCTGTATAATTTTACAGAACTTGTTCCACCTGTGCTGTAAGCCAACAGGATACTAGCCAGCCTTAAACTGAAGGCACCGTGCTCGGAGTAATACAGTAAGCCTTGCTCAGAGCAAAGTGCTGCCTAATGAAGCTGTGTGGTTTCTGAATGAGATGGTGCTCGCATCTAGCCAGCTCCGGGTACAAACAGAACAAGCTCAGGGCGCTCTGCAAAAGATCTGGCAATTCCGGAAATGAGGCAAATTACAAGCACTTTGCTGAAAACGTGAATAATTTTTAACTCCCCAGTTTTGAGAGCAAGCGTGAGACCAAACTGTGTTTGAGAAATAGCAACCTTAAGCCAATATTTTCACATAATTGAGGAGTTCTTGTATGTGGATCCTGTGCTGCATCCTACTCTGTGACTACAGCTTAGATATAATTGAGGGTGATGAACAGACTTTTGTTTAGCAAACATAATTTTGGAGTTACTTTTAATTTTTTTAAAGATCCTAACTGTTTTAAAGTGGAAGGTCTTTTGGGGCATCAACATGGAATCAATATATATCTGTCCTTGTGCGCATGTGTAAGGCGCCCATGTATTTGCTCTTCTCTGTGCTTATGTTTGTTCTTATTCATAGATGCTCCAGGAGAAAAATAATGAATGCACTAGAATAACAGAGGGCAACTTAACCTAGACACTGGAGGCAGAGGGCAGAATGTTTTTAAGAGTGTCAGGTGAAGGTAAAGCTAACCTCCTGATGTAAATTCAATTCTGATGAACAGTCCATCATTTGTTTTCCAGTGTTCCTACTTGCAGCATTCATCAGATATTCTCTTACTGCAGGCAGAAATCCTGAAATCCTTATGCTTTAGCCAGGCTGGCTAAAGATTCAGACTGGCAAAACAAGCTTGTTATCAGTTGTTTTCCACAAATTCCATAGGATATTAATATGCTGAATGCAGATTTCGGGCACGATTATGTCTTGCTGTGCAGAGAAGTGCAGCAGAGGGGGTTAGACTCTTTGATGCCCGAAGCCTCATCTCTTCACACCTCTCTCATCTCCACACCACATTAGCATAGGGCAGCTGATGGAAGGGGAAGCCAGAGCCTCTGTGAATAATGTGCTGATTTGGTTATTTTCTCCCAAAGCAAGGCAACCACCAAGGATTGAATTCTCATTCTCTGAGTCTCAAAAGTCAGGCTGCTGTGCTCCCGGGGCAGTACAACTACATGCTGCTGGTGATTCAGGGCTCATCATAACTCGACAGTCTCACCCTTAAAAAATGCTGGATTTTCTTAAGGTGAGAAAAATACTGTTGGAGAGAATAGGGAACACGTTTCAAAGTGCCATAAATAGCTTAGCTCTGTTAAACTTGGTGGGATTTGACTGCTTACATCAGTTCAGGATTTTGATAATATTTTGGCAGAAATGAGCCTTGCGGTTCAGCCATAGTGAGTTCATTGTTACCGTTATTTTCTCTCTAGGTTTCACAGCAGGGAGAAATGAAATGAGTGTGAAATCTTGTTAGCTATCTGAAGACCATCTGTATTTTCTTAATGAATGCTGCACTCCTTTTGGAACCATGAAAAATGCAATATAGCATGTTGATTCTAAAACAAATTGTGCGGAATTTAAACTTTACATATACACTGAACCTTCCTTTATTTAGCAGATTCTCTTGTGAAATCTACCAATGTGATTTTAATCATTCAGCAGCTGCTACAAGAAAGAGCTCTTAGAAGGCTTGGCTTAATGTCTTGGAGTAATTACTTAGTGGCTATAGGCACTCAGTTCTACCCAGTAAGGAATTCTGAATTTTAGCTCATTACTTTTTATGATGACTGTGCCTGTAGTGTAAACCTTTCATTGGTTGTAAGCAGCCTATACAAAGTACAGGTATAAAACACAAGGCTGGGAAAAAAGAATTAGACGTGCAGCCTACCAGAAATCCTTTGAAATCCTCTGAGGAAACCTTCAAATAGTACTAAATGTTAATGCAGAATAGCAGGAAAATATTCAGCTGAGTTTCACAAATGAAGATGGGTATTTCATAAGCGTCCCAGAAGACCTATGAAATGTCAAAGCTTATAAGCCATTAAGTATTAGGCTGGTTAGATTCTGAATTCAGAACTGGCATGGTTTAATTTTTGCATTATCATTAACACAATTATGCAATACATTGAGGTTTCACAGAACCTGTTAAAAACCAAGACAGCATGAAATGTGGTTGGGGGATAAGAGACAGGCTGTGCCATAGCCTCTCCACTGCTCTCACTTACTAAAATAACTGGTGCTTCATTATATGAATATTGAGGGACCTGGGACAGGTTCACAGCTCCTAAGAGCAGATGCACATCCAAACCTCAACCTCACTCCCTGTAGGAAAAGCAGACAGGCCTGAACCATCCTCATAGAGCTGCCTAACCTGGGTTTCACTGAAAAAAAAGTTGGTAGTACTGAGTAGAAGAAGACCCCCAGTGCACCTTTCCCACATTTTCCACTTTGGACAATGAGGGGCCTAGGCTGAGAAAGGTGCCAGAAAACATACCTGCATTTTGAGCTAGGTGGTCGTGGTGACAAAAAAATTTTTTATAATTCCACTTAAATTCTTTGCTGTGTGTACCTAACACTTGACTTAGTCTGCTCATTACTTGAAGAAATAGGATAGAACTGTTTGGCTTTATAATCTATAAATTGCTGGCTTTATAAGAAACCACCAGCTATAGATCATGTATGGGAAAGAAAAAGCTTACCTAAAATAGGATTATAATACAAACTGTCTGAGCCAATTAACTATAGGCGTTGTTACTGGTCTATGAATATTGCAATTAAGCATCTGGTTAACTTTGAAACATTGGTGGTCCCAAATTAAATGAACTTACTTCTTGCATATATGATGCTAAGTCTGAGTGTAACATGTTTGTAAAACTATCACCATGGTAGTGAATGTGGACAGCTGCTTTTGGCTATAACTTTTCCTTACATGACTAAGTGAAACTTCTCATTCATTTGTATTCCTGGGTGTGGGGCCATGCCTTGAAGGAACTGCCACATCTACATAAATAGAAGGTACAGAGTTTAGGGCATCCAACAATATCTCTTTGTAACAGAACATGTAATTCTTGAAGAGATCTTACTATTTCACCTTTGAGAAGCACAGGTCCAGGTGAGGAAACTCCACAGTGATGGTTCCATTTTGATGCATCACAGAGAATGAACAAAGGAAAGGAGCCAGGGGCTCCCTGAGTAGCTGTTTGACACTGATAATCAACAAAGCAGTGGTAAAAAATAAATAGTGTGTGCTTACCCTTTTTTTGTCTTTGTTGTTGTAGCCCCTTGCGAAAGTAGTCCCTTCCTTTGTGGAAATAAGCACTTTTTCTGACTGTAATAGTGTTGATCTGAGAATTTTTATTTTAATGGCAAATAGAAAGTAGATTTTTTGGAGTGAGATGGACTTGAGGGACTCCAAAATTTTGTATTTTTAAAGAGAAACCTTTTATGTGCTTCCAGAATAAAGGATCTGTTAAATAATGGCTTGTGTCATACATACATTCCACAAAGAAAGCTTCTGCATTTGGGAAGTGCAGGTGAAGAATTTGGATATGTTCAAATGAACTGCTGCATTTGTTAATTACAACTGTTGAACTCTCTGCTTGGGCTGTATGAATAATTGATTTTTTGGTTCAGTGGCCAAACTGAAAAAGTAACAGTTGGGGGGGTGGGGGAAGGAGGAAAAGAGGATGCATGTGGATTTAACTGAAATGAACATATTTTCATGTTTCTCACTGGAAATGAGGCCAATGCAAAGTTTGCATTTGAAGCCGAATGAGAGATTTCGTTATCCTAGTTGGGTCATATTTGGCAAAACCCAATCTCTGGAAATATCAGGTAAAAATTAGCTACTATGTAAAAGTTCTGTTTGGCGTGAAGCCATTTCTTTTACTGAATACAGTAATTTTCTGTTTTTCCTGTTCTCATGTTTGATCTCTTCACTGTGTTGAAACACGATCGAGAACAGAGAGGGGGTAAAAAAGCCTGACAAGTGGCCTTGAAATTCTCCATTTCAAGAAGTCCCTCATTGAGCAAAGGAGTGCATGGAAATCAGACAGAAACCCGAGGTCCCCTGCCACACAGGACACAGCACACACCAATTCAGAAAGGGACAGGATGGAAGATTTGAGCACAGAGGGATGAACTTTTCTCAGTGAATGGAGACATTGCTTGATGAGAGGAGGGGACAGGAGGCATCTGTGATTGACTCTGTTGTTGAGCAGAAAGGTTATGTGAGAATATGAACTTTTGGGGTAAGACCCTGCCTTACCTCCAGGCACAACATGAATGGGAGCACACCTGGGCCTCTCGCCTGGAAGTTGGGAGCGGAAATTTGAGGCTGGCTCTAATTCAGAGAAGGGTTTGCCCTGTGACACTCCTGCTGCTGATCCTACCATCCCTGTGGCTGCAGCAGGGAGGAGGTGCCTCACCACAGCTTTGGTGGGTGTGTGCCTCTGTGGTGACTTTACCTGAAGAGAAAACTGCTGCGTTAGACAGAAATTAATTTCCCCATACTGGGCAGCACCTGGATTGTTCTGATACACCATTTTCCAGTTAACTGCAATGGTGTTTTCAGAATTGGGAGCTATTTCACTCTGCATTGCCTTGGAATTTCCTGCCAGTGCTTAAAAGGAACATTTGCAAAGAAAATCTGAATGTTTTCTGTGGCTTGACTTTTCGTCACACACTCCAATATGCAAGGATTCATCTAAGTGAAATCTTATGTCAACAGGAGATCTGTTTAGACTTTCCCACAAGGTATATAACATTGTAATATATATAAACTGGGGAAGCATGTCATGGGATGTTATGTAGATCATACATTCATTTCTTGTAATATAAGCATTGTTAAATTCAATAATATTAAGTGCTTGAGGGTAGATAGGATTAGTTGCAGGCTCTGTTTTTGCAGCAGAAAGCAGCTGCTTAGGATGTATAAGTGTGGGTATGGAAAGTGAAATGAAATGCAGCAACTGGTAATGATGGTAGTTTACACAGAATTAGAAAATAATATAAAATGAGGCCTTGCTGAGTTTCCTGCTTGAATTAGCCTTTAATTTTCACTGTTTGGACCTTCCCACACGGTCTGGGGGAGTTGGTACAGACCTGATGGTCTCTGCATGACCATACAAGGGGTCCCTGCAAAGTGAGATTTTGTACCTTGTATTGGTTCCATATTCTTTCTGTAGAGTTCAGAAATCCTGAACCGTCAGAACAGCTTATTGCAACCTGCACCTTTCCCTGCCCTCATGGGCACCCATTTAGCAAAGTGATGGAGAGATTTATTTCCACATCTTGTGAGCTGTTGGATGACTCATCTCAACTTCAATCAAAACTGAGGGCACTCAGGCTTCTCCAAAATCAAAGGGACATTTGGAGCTCATGTATTTCAACCCTTTTGCTAAAGCAGGTTCACCCAGGAGGAGCAGGAACACATCCAGGTGGGTTTTGAGTATTTCCAGAGAAGGAGACTCCACAACCTCTCTGGGCAGTCTGTTCCAGTGCTTGTGCACCCTCAGAGCTATGTTTTTAAAATTCATTTTACAATATCTTCTCAGACTGTAGCCTCATCTTAAGTGTTATAGTGGTAACTGTGGATTCTCTTGCTTTTCAAAATAGCCCTCACATGCAACAAGTCATTATACTTCTGCCCTTCAAAACTAAGAAGCAGAAAGGTGTTTGCATCTTGATTCTATACCTCGCTCCAGAGAATTAACATTACTGAACAAAATCTTCCCCTCCAATTTACTCTATGTTTTACTCACATCATAATCCCTTTCCCTCCCCTTCCACTCATTAATCCTCTCTGCACACTACAACAGTTCTTTGATCATTCACCACTGAAAAGTCTGTGCAAATCAAAATGATGGTATTTCATCTTGGACTTCTAAGGTAGGATTTGCTTCATCTAATTTCACTGTCAAGAATTTATATATTTGGATTTTGGCCATTCATCTAAACTTCATTTATAGTCAGTGGAAAGAGACAGGCACCTTCAAATATATATTCATCCTACATATTTAAAATACAGATCTTATTAATCATTCCTTGGTGATATTTGAAAGGCGAAAGCCTAGGTGGCAGGACCTACACATAAAGCCACATGCCCAGCCTTTAGATAGCTAAAATTCAGCAAGATGAAGCAACTGTACCAAAAATCTAGTTAGTTCCTAACTATTCGTTCCAATGGGGAGACCACTGTTCCCTATACATTATACATCCTATATATTTCCAAATTACTTCCTCTTTTTTATTTTTTTTTTGCCCCCCTTCTTCTAAGTCAAATCAGTTTGTGTAATGATTTCCAGCCACCTTTGTTGCTGACTGCTGAGATGAGAGGCAGTCAAACTCACATCAGATAACTTAACTGAGGATGGGCTGGAACAGTCAGCTTCTTGCTGCAGGTAACAGGAAAGTTGTAATGTTTTCAGAACAAGTGATCTTCTCAGGCTTGCTCAGATCAATGCAGTTGTTGAGTTTTGACATTGCTTATGGTCTAAAACTTTTTTTTTAATATCTTTGATTCTTAGTAATATCTAAATGCCCCTAGAAATTTTGAGTGAAGAACAACTACAGGAAATAGTAAAGGTACTGGTGTTACGTTATTTATTCCTTTAAAAGAAATGGAAATAGTTTAATAAAAATGCATGATTGTTGTTTGGACAGCACAATACAAACCAGTATTTTTAATTTTGAAGCATTTATTTCCTTTATTCCGTTTTATTTTTTCCTAGATGAACTGATAATTTGAACCTAGCAAATTTTATGGATCACAAATTGTCATTTCTAAAATAAGTTCTAGTTGGTTTACACTTCCCTGTTAAATGCTTCTGTTTGAACCTGTCCAGGTTCTACAACTTCTAAACATTTTCATTCCTGCCTTTTACTCCATAAAAATGGTTCCCTGGTGTTGTGTCCCTCTGCTTATAGTTCTTCTAAACCAGCAATGAGAAGCTCATCAGTTGTCCTGTCTTGTGTTTTGCTGCTCTGGCGCTGCAATTTGTGCATTCCCAGTCCACAGCCATGCCTCTTTCCTTGTGCTGGAGACAGGGAGCTGGAGGTGCTGAGGCACCTGGGGGTGCTGGTCGACAGGAGGCTAAACATGAGCCAGCAGTGTGCCCAGGTGGCCAAGAAGGCCAATGGCATCCTGGCTTGCATAAAGAATAGTGTGACCAGCAGAAGTAGGGAGGTGATTGTCCCCCTGTACTCAGCACTGGTTAGGCCACACCTTGAGTATTGTGTCCAGTTCTGGGCACCTCAGCACAAGAGAGATATCGACGTGCTGGAGCGAGTTCAGAGGAGGGCAACAAAGCTGGTGAGAGGCCTGGAAAACAAGGCTTATGAGGATCGATTGAGGGAGTTGGGGTTGTTTAGTCTGAGGAAGAGGAGGCTGAGGGGAGACCTCATCACTCTCTACAACTGCTTGAAAGGGCACTGTAGGGAGGTTGGTGCTGGTCTCTTCTCACGGGCAATGAGCGACAGGACAAGAGGGAATGGCTGCAAGCTGCAGCAGGGTAGGNTAAATTCATATCCCCATCTCCTGTGCTGAATCACAGCCAGAATATTCACTGCTTCATAGGATAGATCCTTTGATGAATGTACAGGATGAGTACAGCATTCAATCCAGCTCCCCTTGTTATCAGACAAATAACTTCAAAGAGAAAGTAATGATAGTAGTTTTCCAGTTTCCTCTGCATTTGAATTTTATCAGTGAAAATCTGCTGAATTGAATAACACAGCAATATATAATAATGTAACCAAAGATAGAGGCCAGATCGCTTTAATTTTTGTCTGTCCTAGCTGCTAAGTTGTGTGGAGCAGCCTGTTAATTTCACACTATGATACAATGCATATTTAATTGTCAAGCCTTCACCACATCAAGCGATACAGAAAGACAACATAGAGATAGGATTTTTAGTCTGGGAGGACAGTTCATGTTGGGTTCCTCATCCTTTTTCTGATGCTGTTAAAATATCCTCATTAATGATCTGTATAAGAGACTGAAGAATAAGCTTATTAAAATTTTAGATAATGCCAAGCTGGATGGTTTCAAAGCACTCTGGAAGAATTAGAAAGATCAGAATTCAAAGATTCTTGATAAACTGAAGAAATAATCTAAAATTGTGGATACAAACTTTGCTCAACACAAGTGTGAAGTTCAACATTTAGGAAGGCAAAATCAAAGCTGCAAGTACAAAATGAGCAATAACCGAGTTGTTAGAGATACCGCAGTGAAGGCTGTGAGAGTTGTAACAGATCACAAATGAAATGGGAATCCCTGCTGGGATGTTATAACATTAAAAAGTGTGTCTCATTCTGTGATATGTTAGCAAGACCAGTATGTAAATGAAACAATTGCTTCCTCTGTTAAGTACAGGTGAAAAACTGGAACTCGGGCAATGTGTTTAAAGGATCAATAAAAAACTAGAGAAAGACCACTGAAATGAAAGAAAAAAGCACTTCTGAAGCAGCTGGGCATATTATTCTATGATTTAATGTAGAAAAGAGAATGGATTGGAATGTGGCAGCAGGTAGTGGCTACTGAAATCTCAGTATAAGGATATTTTCCATAGTTATCAGAGGCAAGAGAAAAGTTACTCTGCAGCAAAGAAGATTCAAGGCAACTGCTTAGGGAAAAATGGGTTTATGCCCACTTTGGAGTATGGGAACACCTTTCCTGGGTGGTTTCTGCCTTTCCATTTGGCAGAGCAAAATTCAATACCAGATTGAATTCTTAAGTTCTCTCTCTGACAAAAGTGTGTTTGATTCTCTAACAAAATCTGTGAAAAGAGTCAGCCTTTTAGAACAGAGGCTGTGAAAAATATTTTAAAAGTGAAAATACATCATCCTAACTTGAGGGACAATGTGAGTACAAAGAGAAATGCATGGAAGCTTATTTATTCTACTCAGAATTTACTGCGGATTCTTGCCAAGGTGAATTACTTCCTTCCAAAATATTTAGTTAAAGGATGAAACAGATGGGCAGGGATTTTTTTCTTGCTATGTGTCTATTAAATTATAATTTATGCCTGTGGAACTATGAGCTTTGTCCAACAGGGGACTCATAAATGTGCAGATTCGGTTCTACTCAGATTATATGCTTAATAGATAAGTAGGTGGATATCAATTGAAAATCAACACAAAAGAATTTAGAAGACAGAAACTAAGATGAAAAGGTAGACTGGCATAATTTTAGAACAAAATTCAATTAAATTATTTTTATATAAATTTGGAACCAAAATGGATTTTCTCCAGCAGATTTTTTAAGCCACATGGATCCTGTGCAATTGCAGGATAATCTAGAGTGTGCTACCAGTAGACTCATAGAATATTTTAGGTTGGAAAAGATTTTTAAGATTGTCGAGTCCAACTGTTAACCAAGCACTGCCAAGTCCACCACTAAACTGTGTCCCTAAAGGACATCTACCTGCCTTTTAAATGCTTCCAGGCATGGTGACTCAACCATTTCTAACACATCAATAACCCTTGTGTCTGTGCTGCTGCATGACTCTCCATCCCCTACCTCCACTGAGACGACAAACCGAAGGGCATGGCTAGCACACTGTCATCACTGTGTGATGCCTCCGGGCTTATTTCTAGTGAGCCTGTTTTTTCCCCTTTCAACTCTAGTTTAAAGCTCTTTCAATGAGCCCCACTAATTCGTGTGCAAAGATCCTTTTACCCCCTTGAGACAGGTGTACCTCGTCTGTTGCCAGCTGGTCCAGTGTCGTATAAAATGACCCATGATCAAAATCTCAAAATTCTAACAATGACACCAGGCTTGGAGCCAGGTATTGATATGCTGGGTCTTTGTGTTTCTTCTTATATCATTCCCTGCAACTGGAAGGACAGAGAACTGCTTGCCCTTCAATCCCTTAAGCAGTCATCCCAAGGCCCTGAAGTCTCTGATGATTGTCCTTGGACTTCTTGTTGCAGCTTCATCACTGCCTACCTGAAAAATCAATAATGAATACTAAACCAAGGGCTGTACCAGGGTTGGATGGTTTCTCTTCACATCTTTAACCTGGGCTCTAGGGAGTCAGCAGACTTCCCTAAGAAATTGGTCTGGTCTGCACATTGATCTTTCTGCTCCCTTCAGAAGGGGGTCTCCTATGACAATGACCCATCTTTTTTTCTTTATGGAAGCAGTTTTGATGCAGGTCATAGGCTGACTTAACCTCGATGACACCTCCAAGCTAGATGAACCATCATCCTTGTTATTGTTCTGATACATTTGCAGAGCCTCATACCCATTATGCAAGAGCACTTGGGAAGGTGGGGTAGTCACCGAGGAGATGGGCTTGCTGGACTGGGCAGGAACTTGTCACCATTGCCTCCTGTCCCTTAACTGCTGGGCGTGTCTCGGGGAACATCACTACTAGTGATGTTCCTCAGCTATTCATCTAAAAAGGCTGCTTGGCCACAATATCTTGGATAAAAAATTCTGCTTGTAGGTATTGCCAGTAGGTTCAGAGGCATACTAGGCTAGGAAACTGAACATACAATAATAAAAGGGACCAAGTAGAGTATTTTCATTGATGAATTAGAGAGAAATTTAAAAGTAATGAATCTGAATTACAATAATCAATTATCCTCCATTCTCGCCTGCAGTTTTATGAGGGTTTAATATTAGGCAGAGGTATAATCTGCTGCAATCACATAAGATCCATTCAGGTAAAAAGATAAGTGAATACATTCCTGAGCTCAGCATCACTTCAAAGTTTATGAGAACTGGGGGCATGGTTGAATGTTGCCATCCCAAGAATGAAATAGAAGGGCCTTGTCATTGTATTGAGGCTTCTGCCAGAAAAAGGAGAAAGATGGGATCTGAGGCAAAAACAAGAAGTAAATTAAATAAAAGTCTCAAAATATATGACTTTCATTCACACTGTGCTAGATATCTGTACCATCTTGCATGAGGCTGATTCAGAACAGCTTGGGATACTGGAGGCAAATTCAGCATAATCTGATTTTTTTTAATAAAAGCCATTGTTTTTCTAACCAGCTCTCACATTCATGTGGAAGGTGCGTTGTGATGCAGATTTCCTTTACTGAGTTTTGATAGCAAGGTCATAACCTCTTCTAACTTTGAAGAATGTTGTGCCAGTGAAGAGTTTTGGATGGGAGACCTTTTTTTTTTTCATTTGTTCTGTGAAAATTAGAACATAAGGAAATAGTAGTGGTGTTACAGAAACATCAGCACTGCATTTTCTTGTGTGGATAACTTTTAGATCTACTAGGTCTCATATTCCGTACTCAAAAGTGCAGACACACAAAACAAAACAATGTATGTTACACTGTTACAATACTATGGTAATTTGTAGTGTTCAGGACTTTTATCTTAAGTTGTGTTATTTTTCAGGCACCGTTACCTTGCTAATGAATTAATTTCTTAACTTCTTTTTAAAAAGTGAACTGTGATATGTGAAATAGTAGGTGAATCTGGGATGGCTCTGAACTTCCATTCAGTTGTGTTTGCAAACACACAAATGTCCATTATTTGATTCATTAAAAACTTTTCATAATTAGCATCCAGCCTGCCGTGGTGTGTCCTTCTCCTGTGCTTCTCTAAACATATTCAGTCCTTGTTTGACTCATTAAAATGTGTCCCCACATTCAAGAAATTTCAGCAGATGCTTATCAGAAGAGCAGAATTTCTTCTTATTTCTCTTGCCTATCAGTTCCAGTTCTGTGCAGCCCATAATTTCAAATATAAACAGAATCTTGCCTTCTATTTCAACTGTATGGAAACTATCCTTTTTGAGGAGGAAAGAATTCTATCCCTGAATAGATATCTTGTGGTGGGGTATAATGAATGAACTCTTTAATCAAGAGCTATCTATTCTCCAAATATCTGAAAAAGATTGAATTCACTCCTACACGGCTGAACTCTGCAGGAGGACTTTCATAGTAATCAAGGGAGGGAAGGTGATGAAACAGGACAAAATTTAGACATAAATTAGGTTCACATTTTATGTAATGCTGGTTGTAAAATTTTGTTTTCGTTAAGAAGAAATTGCCACTAAAAAGGGGCAAATTCACAGTAAATACAGGAGTGTGAATTGCCAGAATGCTGCCAAATTGATCATGCACTGAACTGTAATAGCAAAAGATTTTTCCTAAATGAGTTTGTAGCTCTTTCAGTGTAACATGATTACTATCCCCAGAGGATTTGACAGTGCCTTTGTGCAGGTGGTGGGATGTGACACTGCTTTAGTTTATGAAAAAGACTTTGTTCAAGAATTTAAATAAGTACACAGTATTAAATGCTTAAATCTGTACTTACCTTTAACTGCATTTTACTGGTGAAATATGTCCATAACCATTCTTTGGGGCTAGCCAGTGTATGCTCTAGTCAAATCCATCCTCCAGAAGAGAATAGTCTCATATGAAGTGCCTCTTGGCATGAGATGGCTCCTGAAATGTGCTGTGGAGGTTCTGGGAGTGCATGAGGCATGAAAGGTCCAGGAATCAGTCTAACAATATAATAGTACACATCAGATTACAGAGCCTGGGACATAAGGGGAAAAGTGACCTTATATATTTAATTCCCACTGCCTGTACCTACCTTTGAAGCTTTGGTCCATAGTTTAACTAAATGCAGATTTCAGGGGGATTTAAGCATCCCCCAGTGACTTTAAGGGCAGGCAAGGTGGGGCCAAAAGCTGTGGCACTGCATGCACCCAAGCAAGGACAAATCTCCTCATGCTTGTGATAAAGGACTGAGGGATCTGTGTCTTTCACTCACCTGTGGTTCCCAGAGGCTAATGATGGCTCTGAACTTAGTTAATGGAAACGTGTCTGTATTTTACAGAGAATTATGGTACCAAAAAATCTACTTGTGAGTCCACACACAATGTTGTGACGCTGACACTCAGTAGCAGTACAAGATAGCTCTATCCACGAGCTGCTGCTTCTGAGATGAGTAGTTGGCTTGCGTGTCCCTGCGTGTTGTTTAGTACTTGTGGGAGTTAATGCAGGTACAGCCAGAAAAGCTTTTGATCAACTCACACAACAGACTTGCTTTGAGAGAAGGGATGCCATCAGACCGCCTGCCACCTGCTGCCATACCCGAGGCTGGCTGAGAGTCGCGTGCCACTGGGGTTGCCTGAGGAGTGCAAGCAGATTGGTGAGTGTCTAAGAAACACATTTTAGAAGTTGGCCAGTGAATGTGGTGCTGCCATTGGTCTCCAGGAATGAAAAGCTCTGGCACCTGTGAGTTTTCAGATGCTGTCGTGGAAAGTTCACCATGACACTTCTGTGTGAGGACATAAGAAAGGATCAAACTAGGTTAGACTAGGACTCTGTCTAACCTGGTGGTCTGTCTCCAAGGGCAAACACAAGCAGGTGCCCAAATATGCAGTATTGTAGGCTGCCTAAAAATTGTTTTTAATGGCTGTTTGGCTGCATGCTTATTTGTGAGCAGCTTGTGTTTGAGTGAACAGTTGGGGAATGATTGTCTTTTAGCAAAAACTCTTAGCTGTCATTCTCACATTTAAAATATTGTATCTGGACACTTGGGGGGAATATTGTCATTGTACGTGAGACAAAAGGAGAAATATTGTGTGGAAGGAATTCAGAGCAATTCTTACAAAATCAAGACAGTCTGAGGAAGAAAGTTGAGGTTTGAAATTTGTTTAAAAGTGAAACACGGATTGTTTCAGTGCAGTGGGTGGTTTTGTCTGCCATATTTCTTCGTGGAAGGTGAAAGCTTGAACCTGTGTTTCTCTAAGGGAGTGCAAATGGGATATATTTATACTGCTGCATGGTGGAAAGAGATAAATATTGGATGTTTTAGATATTTCTGAAGGATACGAGGCTTAAGTGATTACTGTCTCTCCTTCTATGCTTGTCTCTACCGGTGTTTCCCTTTTTGGCTGTCTTTTTTGCACTTCATAACTTATCAGCATATGAACCAATTTCACAGTGTGTTATTAGATGCAAAGATAATATGTTCACATAATGTTCATCAAAATGGGGAACTAGTTAGTTCAAATAGACCTGTATATTCTTCCTTCTGCAAGAAAACCTGCAACCCTCCAGTGACATCAGGGAATCCACAAGAGAGAGCTATTATGAGTGTCCTGATTGTGAGAAAAGCTTTAATCATACCTAATTATATGCTAGAGAACCCAACCACAAGACTTGAATTAAAAAAAGTAGGCTTCATTGCTTCATCTGCTAAAGGATCTTAAAAGAACTAAATGTCTATTAAGAGGATGAGGCTGGTGATGAACTTCACTGGAAGACTGCTGTGAAGAGGCATTGCCATGTTTAGTGAGCAGAGTGAGGAAGAGCAGCGTGTTGTCTAGCTGAAAAGTGGTGGTGGAGAGGAACGTTTTGAGAAACTTTTTAAAACCAGAATGCGTTGTGAAGCAAAAGCCACAGAAGTAATTAGCTTCAGAGAAGATAACAAAGCTTATTAAGCATGTATTCTTCTGTCTTGGGGGGTGTAGTATCATACAATGGAGATTTTACTGCAAGTATTAGAACAATGCAATCAACAATGCCTTGAAATTAATGTTTCTGGACTTCACAAGCAATTTCAATTATATTATGCTAATATGTTAAATTAGGAAAACAAAAGTTATGTAAGGATTTTAGATAACCTTAGGGTGCTGAGCTGGTAAATGGATGAAAGGAATTCTCCTGGAGTGGGAATAAGGGATTGAGAAACAGTTAAAGGAAGGTAATTGGGAAATGCCCTCAAACTGAAGCAATCAGCTATCGGGAGAACAATAAGAAATCACTATAAGACCAGAGACATCACCAATAGAGGTCTCTTTGGGGAGGAAAATGGAAAAGGGATCAATCATTTTAGAGAAGTAGCATTGAAGCTGCTACTTCCAAGCATCTCAAATACCGTGTAGCTGTCTAGTCACACAGATTCAGGGAGGATAAATTCCTCATGACAGCTAAGGCTATCAGTGCATGGAAAACACATGATGTGAAAAGTGACTGGAAGAGCAAACTAAAAATGGAGAAGGGATGCAATGCTATGAAACCGCATCATGATGGTAAACTTAAGGGAGAGAGAAAAGAATTTCTTCCCTCTTAAGATGAAGAGCAGTTCTGTCACAAGATGAGATGGGCTTCCATAAGAAGGAATAGTTTAGCTACTGAATGACTGAAATTCCAGAGCAACCAAACAGCTTCATAAGTAATTTTAAGCTCAGGTATGAAGAGCACACTCAGAATTGCTAGTTCTAGCCTCTGATTTGTCCTTTCCAGTCTGGTCTTAAATCTTAGATATCAGGGTGGCAGCATCTGTAGAAAAAAAGACAGAAGGCTACAGATTAAAAAAACAATTGGTAGGGATAACAAAGCTAGTGCTTCAGTGAGGATATTGGATATTTTCCAAAATGTCTAAATGTTTCACTGAAGACAAGTTGTAATTGCTTTGAAAATATTTGTAGTTGCCTTAAAATAATTGTGCTTAAAAATAATTTAAGAGAAAAACCTCTGAGATATCTTTATTAATGATGTGGCCATCTGTAAAGTCAGCTGCTTCACAAAGGTGTGCATTAACATCTACCACAAGGAGATGCTCACAGGTGACTTAGTAACAGGTTTCATTATGGGATTAAAAAATGTAGAAAACTGCCAAAGACCTGCATTCTGACTAATGTTCAGGGAGGATTCTAGAGATTCCCATAGTGGAAAGGTTTAGCAGATCCCTTGCATAAGTGCAACGGCACAAGGTGACCTAGCTCAGGTGTTGGGACAGTGCAGGAAGCGCTTATATTGCTGTACAGCTATGCTCTACAACAGCCGAGTGAGTCCCTTCTGCTCGTGACTGCACTGGGCTGTGCAGACAGCCCACCTAGCTGAAGTGTTGAACATCGTTCATAAACTCAGTTCTTTAATGTGGATGATGAAAACATGAGTATTTATGTAAGGCAGGAGTTTGTCTGGAAAGTATAGACCCTAATTCCGCAAACGCTTGTGAGGATACTTTACTAAGTGTGGGAGGAGTCTCAAAACCATGTAAGTCTACAATTTGTATCAATGAAAACCATTTTTATAAGTGCTGAAGGGGGTCAGATTTATTTCATGAACTCTTTGATCTCCTTGGTTGAATGGGACTTGAAGCAGTGAGAATTTTTATCATTATAGTGCACATTCCTGCATATTTTTGCTGATAAGATAAAGCTCATGAACCGTGTTTTCATTTGTAAATACACGTTTGAGCCTTACAAAAAAGGTAAATGAGCTCTGTCTTGCTATACAATATGTTTATCTGTGTGAAGCATTCATCTTGAACACAAACTAAAATGTAATACATCAGAGACATGTAAAATCATGACCAAGATTAAGGTTTCGGTTCTGTAGTTTTTGTGAGAGGTTTAGAGTGATAATATTAACCATCATTGTATTCAGAGTTAGTGGGAAAGAGGATGCTTTTTAATATCAACCAAATGGAAAATAAAAGAATTTTTTCACTCATCCAACATGAAAGACAGGAAAAAAGATGGAGACAAAGAAAGCTGCACTTTTGAACATACTCTCTGGTTGACCTAGATCTCATATGGCCAATGGTTGGCCTGCAGGCTTGATCCTGCTAGCCAGGAAGTGCTATCCAGCTCTCAGGAAGGCTTGGAGATAACATCTGTACTTACCGTTGCTGGGCGGCTTGTCCGGGGCACTGAGGAGCTCTATGGGCCCATATGATGCTCTGAGCCTGCCAGGAGCCAGGATGCTGGGTGCAGACACAGGGGCTGTGCTGGGACAGAGCTGATGAAACCTGTTGGACATGAGTTGAGCCGGCGTAGGCAGATATTGCTGCATTAAATTGTATATTATGTCTCTATTCCCCGCCTCCCCACCCCCCCACTATTAATCAGGAAATGTTGAATAACAACTGACTAAATGGTTATCCTATGCTGTTGGTCTGTACCATCAGCATCACTTGCTCTCTCTGAGCAGTCTGGTACGGTATAACCGCATGACAGGCTGGAGCTATATAAGAATAAAAGCTTTCAAGTGTAAACCACCACTTTGGATGTAATTGACACATCCAGTTGATTGCGTTACAATATATTTTCTTGACAAGCAGAACTAATTAAAAAGTACCTGATTGCCCGTGTACCTTGGTATGTTTCATTTCAGTGCATTTATCAGTGAATTATATCTAATTTAGTGACAATGAAGGGGCAGTGGTGTAAGGGTGCAGGCCTTACTAGTTCAAGGTTACAGAGGCTTCAATCATTGTAGCTGGAAATGATTTTTTTTTTTCTTATATCAAAAATGCTGACAAAGAATGTAAAAATATAGTCATGTAGAAGGAGAGGACACAATATGGCTGAGGAAACCAAGTGGACATAAGGTGGAGACAATGTCAACAAATGCCAGAAGCTGTAATGGTGCTAATAACAAGACTGAGCAGCTTGAAAATCAAAGCAAACTTCATAACTTTGGAGTATGTGTTTGAAAGATGGCAATCAGCTATTAGATGATTGCTCCTATTGCAGGAATAACATGATTGTGGTATGGCAGCAAGTCTTTTACAATACAGAAATTATTTAGAAACCTTTTGCAACAACTCTTTCTTTTTGATTGACCACATCCCACCAAGTATGTGTTCTTCACACATGACAGAATTCAGATGGCAGAAGCCAAGAGAAGAATGAAAATGCAGTTGATGACTTTTTCCTCATTCAAGAATCCTGGCATTGAAAAATAGTCTCCTTTGGGAAAAAGACGCATTTAATAAAAAGTGTTGGAATTAGTATGCAATGCCTCCGATTATTGTTAATATTTAGCTGTTACTGAAATCCAAAGTTTTACGAAAGACAAAAATATTGACAATGATTTTGATCTTTCATAAAAATATCATTTAGAACATCACAAACAAGTAATTTTGACTGAAAAAATGAAACCTGATAATTTTTCACCTTTGAAGACAAGCAGCTTTGTTTTCTTTCATTTTTCTGATCTATTGTACATCAAAATAAATTCTAAAAATAATCATAATTGAACTGCTAGTTAGTATGTTATTTCTTAATATGATCTTAGTCAGGATTGAAGATTAAGATACCCCACGTAGGTGAGCTGAGTTGCTCTCAGACTCCATTTACTCTTTTAAACTTGAGACTCTTTTATAAGTAGTGGAAGCTTAGAAATTCATTGCACCTCTATGTAGACATCTACATACATGTAGACATCTGCTCTGAGATGTCTTAAGCTTCAGCCAGGTCTTTGGTGTAAAGGCTTATTGTCCTATTCAAAGACTTTATTGAAATTAAAATAAATAGCAGGACAATTATTTCTTGAAAGGCAGCTGTTGTTTTAGTCAGTGTGAAAATTGACGTGGGGTATTTTGTGGTGTGGTGAGCCAGGATGCAACCAGCTATCAGACCTAGAAGTATTATAACTGTCTGCCTTACCTTCTCTTCTCTGTTAGCCTTGCTGCGAGGTGCTGGCTAACAAAGAAGACTCACACTGGCTGCATGGCTGGTTCAATGAACTGTATTTTGCTGAAGGATCAGTCTGTATAAAGCTTATGGGGACTTATTACCTTTTTCACCACCTGAGAAAGCTGTGCCCACTGCAGCCTTAGCATCCACGTGTGTGGTTTCAGCATCTGTAACAGCCCCACCACCGCTGGCAGTGTTAGGAACCCCCACACCTTCTACATGTGACCAGTTGGTTTAGGTTTTACTCCAGTGCCGTGCTTTCAGAAGCAGATCCCCACTTGTCTGCTTCTGATGTTCAGGGGTGAAGACCTGGCTTTTCAGACACGCAAGATTTTGTAGTCAGTGAGTTGGTGTATCCAGGGGGAGTTTGCAAGTGAGGGCAAGAAGAAGTGGATTGTTTAAGAAAAAAAAGTTTTGCTTTAAAGACAGAAAGTTATGTTTTGTCCTAGATTGACTTTTTGATGTGGTATTTGAATGCATGAAATACAAATCAGAAGGGGAGAATGAATGAAATGTGGCAGGGACTTCTTTTCCATGTAGTATTGAAAAATTTGGTATATCTCTGCAATAGTCAGGAGTGAGTTCAAGATGATGATCTTTAAGGTCCCTTCCAACTCGAACCCTCCTATGATTCTATGCTAAGTTTGGTTTGAGGAAATGGCATAAATTACAGAAATCTTTAAAGAAATTGGCAAAGTTTTATTAGCTCAAAGGGAAAGGTAATTTGCCTGTCTGACAGAAAGGAAAAGGATTTTTGAAGACTTCATCCCATTCTTCAAGCTGCACAGTAGCCAGACATAATATTCTGTCTTGGATAATCTTTGCAATCACTGGGACTAAATTCTCTGCTCCACTGGCTACACTGCATTATTTATTACTGCATTATTCATTACATTTATTTTAGTGGCAGCTATTTCAATTTATTACATATGTATTTAAAAATAAAAATGACAGTATTGTCTTAAGCATTTGCTATTTTAGATACCGTTCAGCTCTGCAAATGTAGGTTATTTGTACAGTAGATAAAGCAACAAAATATAAGCATGTAAGCTACAACTCTTCTGAGAACTTTTAAAGATAAGTTTTTTTGTTAATGTTACATAGACCTAATAAAGCCCATTTTCCAGTAGTATATACCTTGTATGCTTGCAAAAAGCAAATGATTACTGGAAGAGTGCTGCATAATTATGTTGTTAAAAGCAAAGCAAAGCAAAGCAGCCTCAGTTGCAGTACCATACTGATTCAGCTGTTGCTTCGTACACAGCAAATTCTTGCAAAGTCTGTGTGAATTCAGTCTGACCTTGAACAATTACGAGGATTTCATGTGTTAAAGTTTAAAAAGAACTAAAATTGTGTTTGTGAGATCTTAGCCAGATGTTATGGGAATGACTAGCAACGGTCTTTAGATCAGGCTTTTGATAAGAACTACTGCAAGAAAAGGGATGACACTAGAGCTATGAAATAATGATCAAAGACTATAGTACACTTAGAATGTTCTCTTTTTATTTTAAATATACCTATTACAATAATTTGTTAGGTTTATATAGAGCACTATTATTTACATAATTCAGTGTTTATCCTTTGGGGAGAATTCCAGTGCTCAATAAATAAGAGTCAGTGAGCTACTTGTTAACCATCTTGGAATCAGAGTTCTGAAATATTAATTTCACATAAATGATGAAAGTCCTTGAAACGGTTACAGTGACCTGTAGTTTCATACAGTAGGTATCATCCAACAGCTGTCAAATTTTGTTGAAAACTCTGAACATAGATATAGGTAATCAGAAGAAAGTTTAACAACATCAAATTAAAAAAATACTGAAAAACATCAGTAGTTGAGGCTCCACATTTTTTCAGATGCATCTCAGGGTGACGACATTGTTCAAAGGGCGCAAAGAAACAGCTTAGCAGAATCCCTGTTATAAAATGTCTAGGTCATGGGGCAAAATATACAATTACTAATAAATAAAAAATACAGCTTTTTACAAGATCTCCTTTTAATGTGGCATCTTAAAATGTGCCTGCAGATAAGAATGGTTTTCATTATTTATATTAAAATTCAACTTTCCATGGTTATTATTTCTTACACAAGAATTTATGCATCATATATATATATATATACTATATAAAACACATAAAGATTAAGTTGTCAACACATGGAATATCATTAGCTGAGAACATGATGCAAGAGTTCATATCAGATCCCACTCAATGTGTGTAAACTCAAATACACAAGAAGGGGACTTTGGTCCTGATCTTGCACTAAGAGGGTAAATGTGGTCCCATGTTTCTACATCCAGAACTTACCATATTTACTGAGATCGTATCATGTGTCAACCATCCCATTTTAACGCGGCCTACCATAGAAAGGGGGTCTGAATCAGGACAAGGAGCTTGAGGGTCTTCCTCTTATTTCTCATTAATACTATATTTTGGAGGTCAAGTCCATGGCATGTTATGTGAGTGGCTGAATATCTCTGACATTCAGCTATGGCACCCAGTTTTGTTTCCCCAGCATACAGAATGACAGAAGAGAAAGGCAGCTCTTCACCAGCAGGCATTCAGCTCAGCAAAGTGACATTATCGTCATTATCACGGAACCGAAACTATCATGTATTGACAGTGTGCCTCCTTGTTCAACAAAAAGTCTTCGATTTCAGTAGCATTGCTTTTTGGCAAAGAATAGTTTCTCAATTATCTTTGTTTCAGTTTTGAATCTCTGGCACATTTAAGACATCCACCCACCTATTCAAATAATATTTTAAAGCAAAATTAATGTTTGGTATAAAATAACAGTTGTGTTGTAAATGTGGAAAAATAGTCTACAAAAAATAAGTACAAAAGTGATCTCAGATTTATGAATATGTTTCTTATAAACAAGTCCAGGTGACTAAACTGTGTGTTAGAAATGGCCCTTGGTAGGCTGTGTCACAACAATACATCACATTTTTCACAATTTACAATAACACAGGTTCACAATGTGATGACACCTTATATAAGAAAAATAGTATTTTACAAACTATACATTTGGCATCTATTTTTAGATTTTTTTTTCTGTTTCATTTTCAGTTCATTTTTTCTTTTTCCTTTTTCCTTTTCTTACAAAATAGTGCAAAATTACAGTGCGTTAATAGAAGATTTCCAAATCCTAATAAAAAGTCAGTATATTTAACTGTCTTATTCGATCACTGGAAACAGTTTGGCACATTAGGATTTTGTATAGATGGAAAAGCTTCTTGCTTTCTTCATTTCGGTTTCTCTGCTGAATCTTTAAAACATTAAATTGCACCAAGGGAGTTAACTTTCCAAACTTTTTAATCCCACCCCTTAGAACATGTGCGTTACGAAACAAAACAACAAAGGAAAATGCAGATTTTATGGTTAATTTATTTGCCAACAGTATTTATCAGACTGGCTTTTCCTATCACATTATAAAGAAAAGGATCAATGTGGACATTTTTTGTCGGGTGACAAAGTGTTTAGTTACAGCTTCAAAGCTTTCTCCCAACTTTATATTTTTTGTGTGTTGGTTTACAATGTATCTTTCAAATTTTCCTATCATGCATGACACTGTATCTGGGTCCAAACAGGTTGTATCAAGTCAGGGGGCTAAGATTCCATCATAGCCTGCTTTCCACTGGACTAATTCATATAAAGAATAACAAACAGTTGCTTTTGCTGCCAGTTTGCAATGATTAAATGATTTTCCTACTAATTATTTACTTCAGAATGTTAATGAAGTGTTCCCCCACATATGAATACTTCATTTGTACACACTGGCATCATACTTCAAAAAAATGCCAATGCTCTTATTTCTTGGAACAGGCAAGTCTTCTGCGTAATCATGTATAGCTTGGTACAGGCTGCAGGAGTGAGAGCATCCCAAGCCACCCAGGAGCGTGATGAGAAATGTGCAGAAGATGTCAGATGAGTCTGGGTTCAGTCCTTTGCCTCCTTGTCTGAAAGCAGGAGTGAGAAACCTGACTGAGATCACCGAGTCATCTACTAGAGACTGCCAAACAGCAGCCTGTACTGACCCAGTCACAATTCAGGCTATTAACCTGGAGGTGAAAGGCTCTCTGCCACATGAGCAAATCTCTGAACTATTCACTGCACAGAGACTGTTGGTTTCAGTTAATTGCATAGAGAATTCGGCAACATAAAAGATTCCCAATTAATTACCTTTCCAATAGAGTAATGAAGTGACTTTTTCCAATAGGAAAACTGCAGGGTGATGTCTCAAGGCCTAATTATTTCTCATGAGTTTATGGTCTTATCATCTGTATCACCCCATGACATTTGTGCCATGAATTAAAATTACTACTGCATGGTTTACTTAATTAATTTCTTGGCATTTCTGTACCTTTTATGAACATATCTATCCAGTATGAATTTCAAATTGATTCTCTGAAGGTAGAATTGGCTATAGCATTCAAAATTGTTATTCAAATATTAGAAGGGAAGCATCCAAGTATAAGGTTATTTTTCACCCCAGCCATTCCACTCAAGGCTCATTCCTGTACTGCTCTTATGGTAATTTCCCAAATCTCCCGCTGACTCCAATGGAAGATTTGCCTTAGCAAGGACTGAAAAATGAAGCTGAAATGACTATTTTTTGTGAATCACATTGATTGACTACTAACATTTTAAAATCACTTATATTAAAACCAAACAAACACAATAGAACTGCCAGCCAATATTAATGAAAAAGCCCACCAACTTCTAGATAAACAAATACTTATTCTGGACTTTTTTCTGAATAATGTACTCGTTTTGACCAAGGAAACACTTGACTATTTGATTAACTTTCACTGTTAGGTTTAAATAGGTGAGAAGGCTCCTTGTCAGCCTGCACAGACATAGCTCTTATTCCAACTTTGCACACACAGTCGTTCACTCACAGACTCTCTTTAGACCAAACCAAATATTTTCCTCAGAGGAAAACCAGGTATGGCTGAAAGTGACCCTCTCTAGGGCTCACTCAGTCTGAGTTAAAAGAATGCACACAGAACTGGACAGAAAGCATTATCCTAGGACAGTCCTTTAAAAACTATCTCAGCAAATCTCAGCTCCTCTCCTTGCCTTGTATGACACGCAAGTTGGCTCATCGTGCTCGGCAGAGGGAGGCTGTAAGGTGAAGTGCCATTGCTGCGTGGTGGCATGAGGCGTCGCTGGCACACAGAACCTGCTGAAGCAGAAGAGTGGGGCCAAGGTATATTGGAAAGACACTAAGCCAGAATTGGATTAGCCCAAGCTCCCTTGGCTATAGACTGTGCTCTCTGGCACAGTTCCCCAAGGCAATAAAAACATATTCTTTGAAGCTCCAATGCATTAAAAGCATTTAAGATGCTCTTAAATTTAAGCATGTGCTTGAGTCTCATGTTCATATCCATGTGCTTAAGGTCTTTCTTGATTCAAATCCAGAAAGTATTGTTTCATGAGGACATGAAGATTTACTTCAAAATCAAAAAAGAAAAGAAAATGTATAAGGATGGAATTCAGATAAGAAATGTGGTTAGCTTACTGACAGACTTCACTCTTCCCCACAAATGTTATATTTTAGCTAATGAAAGAGCAAATAACAGGCCAACAGGAGTCCCACGCTTGAATAATCAGCAACAGTTATCAGTTATTTAACTGAAGCTTGCTTGATTAGAGATGGGAGAAAATTAGGTGGTGTTTGTTTGGTTTTTTAAGCCCAGTTTGGGAAACAGTGAGTAGCTGTTTACTTTGCTCAGTAGTGCCAATTTCCCATATCTCACTCAGCCTGCATGAGCTCTACAAATCCCCGCATTCATGGTCTCTCTGTCCAACTTTCACTTAATTTGATCTGTCTCTAAAAAGCCAAATATGTTGCTGGTTGCATCTCGCAGTTGGCAAGCCTTGCTCAGTCTGCACGTTCGTTGTGAGTACAGCCACCTTGCACAGCAAGAGGTGTTCAAAGAAACTGACAACCAGAATTCGCTAAGGAATGGAGATCTCACACTGGGCAAGAATTTTCATGGTGACCTAGCGTCTGTGAGAGAAAAGGAAAACTCTGCTTTAGAAGTACCTGTTGTCAGTTTTGTCTGATGTGTGTTCACATTGTACCATCAGCAAGTTTGCAAATGACACCAAGCTGTGTTGTGCTGTTGATACACCAGAGACATGGGATGTCATCCAGAGGGATCTGAACAGACTGGAGACATGGGCCCAGGTGAACCTCATGAGGTTCAAGAAGAGCAAGTGCAGGGTTCTGCACCTAGGTCAGAACAATTCTCACTCTCAGTACGGACTAGGGGATGAGGTATTACAAAGCAGTCCTAAAGAAAGGTTCTTGGGGGTGCTGATGGATGAGAAGCTGGACATGAGCAGGCAGTGGGCACTTGCAGCCCAGAAGGCCAATCTCATCCTGGGCTGCATCAAAAGGTGCGTTGCCAGCAGATCCAGAGACTTGTTTCTGCCACTTTGCTCTGCTCTGCTGAGACCTCACCTGGAGTACTGAGTGCAGGTCTGGAGCCCTCAATAGAGGAAGGACATGGACCTGATGGAGTGAGTCCAGAGGAGGGCCACAAAAATGATCAGGGGGTTGGAGCACCTTTGCTATGAGGACAGGCTAAAGGAGATGGAGTTCTTCAGCCTGGAGAAGAGGAGGTTCCAGGGAGACTCAATAGTCACCTTCCAGTACCTGAAGGGGGCTTACAGGAAGGCTAGGGAGGGTCTGTCTACAAAGGCCCACAGGGACAGGACAAGGGGCAATGGCTTCAAGATGGAAATGAGCAGATTTAGATTGGATATTAGGAATAGGTTCTTAACTCTGAGGATGGTGGACCACTGGAACAGATTGCCCAGGGAGGTGGTTGTGGCCCCTTCCCTGGAGATATTGAAGGTGATGCTGGACGAGGCCCTGGGCAACCTGGTCTAGTTGGGGGTGTCCTTGCTGACTGCTGGGAGGTGGGACTAGATGAGCCTAGAGGTCCCTTCTGGCCTGGACCATTCTATGATTCAGTGGGGTAGCAATGCACCTGCACTTAGTATTTTATGTAGTGTGGGTCTTATTTTCCATGCTAAGAAAGGCAGTGATGTTGATAGCTCAGTGCACAGCAGAGAGCCTAATAGCATACAAAAGAAGCCATTGTAACAGAAAGAATAATGATTACTCTCTGTCTTCAGTGACTGTCAAGTAAACTTGTGACAAGTGCATATGCAAGATTATTGTGGGCTAGCACAATAATTGTTGAGAATTGTTGAGAAAATAGTAAGAAATGGTGTGATTTATCATCTTTCATTTCTCCTTTCTTGTACATCTCTCTTGTTTTTCCAGTGGTACCAAGGCATAAATATCTTTTTCTCTGTTTTAACTAATTCCATGTAATTTATCCTTCGTAATTAATTGGTTTTGCCCATTCTTTTTCTCAGTGGTTTACTACTTGAGTCTATATGTGCTTGCTGTTCCTGGAGCACAGACATCACAATACTTAATGTTATATAGAAAGTTGGAATCAGTCTTCTGTGAATTGTGTGTGTTGGTCTAGGTAGACTGCTTTAATGCATGTGTGGAGTCCAGATGTTTTACATCCACTGCTTTACATCATTTACCACATAGGCCAGACATTCCTGAAGATGCTTCATCTTCTATCAGCAAAGCTCTTTATATCCAGAACTGCTTAAGGCTTGATACCTGTAAATCACCTTAAAATCTTGATAAAACGTGTGGCTCACTCACATTCCAGCCCACACACTTCAAGAATTTCAGTGAGGCATTAGGGTCATGTCTTTTGTTTAGGATTTGGTCATGTTTCTTGGTTGTTTCCATCTGGATTAGATTTCTCTACTCTTTTATTAATCTTTGACACAATTTTAGCAGTGCATCCTGAATGCAAAGTATATAAAAACTCTGTGGAGTTTCTGTGAAGAGAACAATTCTCTTCACAGTTCCAGCAAGACTTTCATATTTCTTAAAATTCAGCATAAGATTAGCCATGCTGACTGGATCCAGTACTCAGAGGTAATGACATTACTTACAGGCCTAAAATGTACCATATATTTCAAAATTTCCATTATATACACTGACTGATAATTATCGTAACAAGCCTTGCTATTGTGCTTACATGTTATTAATATAAGAAATTATTGGCTGAATCTTGATGTCAAGAAAGAACCTGGTCTGATTTGACATTCGGCCTT
Source organism: Jacana jacana (assembly GCA_013400555.1). Lineage (NCBI taxonomy): Eukaryota > Metazoa > Chordata > Aves > Charadriiformes > Jacanidae > Jacana > Jacana jacana. The sequence continues at coordinate 47,548 of VZTM01008060.1, forward strand.
GTAACACACAGCACATCTCTCACTGTCTGGAATAAGGGCTTGTGCACCTTTACCAAGAGGTGAATGTCTTTCCATTGAGATCAAGGCAAGGAACTTCCACATTCCAGCATCAAGGGAGTCAGATTATCCAGCCAAGGCAGTGGCGTATTCAGTGATGGAGAATTTCACAGCCTCCTGAAAACAAAAGGTACGATGCCCTGTAGGGCAGACTGTAGGCAGTAGCCATACCTTCAAAATGATAGAAATACCATTCACTTTTACATCCATGTCAGGACTGGGTTTCTTTGTATTGCACTATTTTGCAAAGTAGGCTCATCTTGTTTTGAACTGGAATGCTGGTGAGTTTAGGAGGTTCACAGTATATTGCAAACTAGCTTTTAAGGACAGCAATAAATAGTATAAATAAATATCTGAATCAGAAAACAGCTTTTGAAGCCACAGGGAGAGAACGAGTGTTTCTATAACCTTTCCTTAGAGTTTCCTGTTTTAGAAATGTAACTACAATGCTCTTACAGCCTTCTGCATTTCTATGCCAGTCTGAGGTGAAAAAAAGGTATCTGACAAATGACTTATCTTTTGCTAAATGTTTATCATTGTTTATCTCTTATTCCCTTACTTCAGCAACACTGTTGTCTGCAAGTTTAATCTTAAGTTATCAATCAGCTACTTTCCTTGATCAAGGTCTTATACATCACATTAGCTGAAGTTTTTCCAGTTAAACTTTTTCTTTTCCAGTAGGTGTGATTTGTAGCTTTTTGACCTGAAAAAACAAGCTGATCTGCTTTCACTTGATCCATACATTTATGTCATCAAACCAACCTTGTGCATATGAATATATGTGGCAATCAGATACTTAAGTCTTAGCTGAAAGAAAAAAGTAATAAAATCAAGTTACACATGTTAAAAGCAGACATTTTAAACAATCATGACAATAATCACATTTTTGTATTTGCTATCAGAGCAAATTTAATACTTAATAACCTATTTATATACTTAAATTTTGATAGCAACTGCTGCTCTTAAGAGTGCAAGAGTGCATTCATTCATACCTTTCACATGAAATATTTTCAAAACCCAAAACTCATTAGCTTAATAACTTGAATGGTTGAATATGTCAGCCTGATAACTTATTTCTTCATATTTCTTTTAGAAAATAAAGTGTTTGGTCATTTTCCCCACATTGGTGATCCATTACAAGTTGTCCAGCTACAGCTAAAGCCTAACAGATCCTTACAGAATTGAGGACAAATTCACAACTATTCAAGAAATTATAGGAGAGAAATCACTGAAATTTCTCAACAAGCTGTTTATGAAAATCCTTTAAAATTACCAGCTGAATTCAGTGCAGGAATGTTAAAATCTGTTGATCTCTGTATCAGTATAATACCACTTACAACTCTGAGTTGGGTAAACAATACTTGAGACAATGAGACTTAAGTACATGCTACATTTAAATACACTAAAAATTGGATGAATCTGGGCCTTGGTCACTAAGATTGTTCATCTTCTCTGTCTGACTTCTTTATTCTTCTGAGGACAACAAAAGATATATTCCTAAAGTAACTTAATATAGATATTGGTTAGGAAACAAAGACTGTCTACTTTTGTTGTACCTTATAAAAACTGTATTTCTACGTTCATCACCCTTAAAAAGGGGTGGAATTGATCATCCTGGAATAATGGTGAGTACTGAACTTTACTGTGTTCTTAAAATGTAAGATGAACCACAAAAAACTTTACTGTCTTTAAATATT
>VZTM01008060.1:49718-60052 GCA_013400555.1 Jacana jacana
CCTCTCTTTTTTTTTTTTTCCTCTTTTCCTGTCCTCTCCACTTGGACTGAAGTTTCTTCTGGCTTCTTCAGAAAAGTGCACACACGTGTGCACGCGCAGACACACAAACACACACACACAGAAATTAATTCCAAAACCATGTTTCTAAATTTCCAATGGACTTGTATTCCTGGTGTCTTTTCACATGATCACAAGCAAGACATGCGTGTGATTCCCAGAACCTAGGAAGATGCACTGAGAAATCCTTCTTCCAGTTGAAATAACTAAGGTACATCTTGTTATTTTTGTCAAGCATCAGAAGATATTCTGCCAGCTCTCTTGGGGAGAGAAAATCTTCCACGTGTATGAAGGAGTCTGCTGGAATGTAATTCTCGTAGTTTTCTCTGGAAGGGCCTAGTACAACTGGTACTGATCCGGCCAGAAGAGCATTGTAAAGTTTCTCAGTAATGTAATCTTTGTGGATTGAATTTTCAAAGGAAAGGTAGAATTTGCAGGTGGAGATAGTTGGAATCAAGTTTTTGTCATTGACGTAGTCTCCAAAGGCTTGTCCATAGGTATGGATTTCAATGTATTTGCTAAGCTCATTGTAATACTTGACTCGAGCATGCTCAGGGTTCCAGTTACTTACAACCCAACAGACCAAGTTTTCCTTACTTGGCACTTCAAATGTGAAGGAACTTGTACCGACCATCATGAAGCCATAAGGCACCTGAATATCTGAATCACGCCGATAAGTCAGGGTCAGGTTAAAGAGGTGTTCAATGCCACTCTTTTGTGGAGTGTGAGTTGGAGACTCCAAGTTCATCCAAATCCATTTCTGGAATGGTGGCCTGGCTTGCTGAGGTAAGTTAGTCAGATCCCAGCTAATGTCCCTGTGATGAATGAGAACAGCATGGGACTTGTTATATAGTGAGCGGTCAATAGTCAGATGGCACCCGTGGATATTGAACATGGTTTGGCAGGATGTTAGATCGAATGTCTGACCAAATGGCCAAACCCAGATCAAAACAGTAGTCTCATTAAGATTATCCGTTTTGGAAGAAAAGAAGCTCTTCATTTTCAAAACTGAGCTGGCCGATTCTATAGGACCAGAGATCCAGCTATTTGTTGGTTTGATATAAATTAGTATAAATGCCATGAAACAACCAAGGACAATGAAGATAATAAAAAATGGCCGGAAAATTCCTTTAGATGTCGATGTCATACTTTGTTCTGAGGAAAAAAGAGAGGAAGAGAAAAAGAGAAAACAACATCAAATTACATATATGNTATAAGTCAGTATATATCTTGAAAAGTCCTTTTACTTAGAACCTAGGCCAAGAGTTTAAGAGACACCCAGGACAAAATTACCCTTTGATTCTGTCCTTTTGTCTGTGTAAAGGAAAACATGCTGCAGATTTGGTCCATTCATATCTGAGCATATCTGTAGCTAGCTCCACAAAATTTTTTATTAAAATCCCATCCCTAAACACATGTGTAAAATATAAAATATATACTGTATATAAATAAATAAAACAAATAAATTCAAATTCAGAAATCAGAAAGCAGCTAGAGAATTTCAGGCCTTTTAAACCAGTTTCGTAGCTCATCTCCTCTAACCTGCAAAATAAGTAGCTAAATTCAGAATGACAACACAGTAGAATGTGATTCAAAGGTCCATTAATGCAACATAACTTTGCTGCTTTGTGAGAGTGAAAACTGATGTGTGAGTGTAGCACTACTGTTGTGTCCATGGCTTTTCCACTTATCAGTTTAAATTCCTCTGAAAGAAATTTTTGCTTTTACAGCAACATCACACTTTTTTGGGTTTTTTTTTCAGCCTATGTTGATTTTTACGGGAAATAAGTCTAGAGGGAAGTTTATGACCCATGAAAGCAGACAGCTGCTTCCCTGCCTTACTACAGTGAGCATCAGAATGGGGTCTCGGAGGAAGAAAGGATTTAAGCAGAGAAGCCCTAGGAGATGAAGCTCAAGGGAAAAATAAGAGCCTGAGTCCATATTCATATAACTGATCTTCATTTCTATGCTATTGAAACCAACGGGCAGAGCAGGTATAACTTTTCACTGAACAGAAAAGGTGAGTTGATTCTGAACAATAGCTTGGGAAAGGTGTCTGTTCACAGAGTCTGTTCATCTTCTAGGGATTGAAATGGATGAGAAATCAGAAAAGAACCTTAACATCGTGCCTTGAATGTGTTGCTCTCCAGGTAAAAGCCAGCCCTTTGACACATGCGTCTCTGATAGGGGTGACCAAGCTTTTCTGCTGACTAATAAAGACCCCTGCATCATCACATGGCAATTCTTGGTACAGAGGAAATGACCAGATACTATGGAGTTTTTTCTCTGCTTGAAAGTCTAGTGTGTCCTCCGCTTTGTATTTGTGTAGGAAACTCTTGAATAGTAATGTCAATGTGATGACAAACACTTGTGTGACCCGGAGTACCAGTATTAACATCTCACAACATTAAACAGACGAGTTTACCTATTTTAGCCCTTTCAGATCTGTTTCCTCGCATTGGTTTGCTGCCCTGTGAACTCATGTGCCCCCTAGTGCTCCGGGATCATGGATCTTAGATTTTACCTTTCACCAAAACAGTAGCCTGCAGCCAGGATAGTACTTTTTAGTTTTCCATCCTGTGTGCTCAGAGAACTAACTGTTACACAGACTCTTACATCCACTAGGAGACTTCACTTTGAACCTATTGCTAATGGTATAGTGGTTATGGTTTGTAAAAACAAGATCCATTAAAACCTGGAATGAGAAACTTGCAAGGAAGAAAAAGACCTGAGCAGATTTCTAAATACACCACTTACCTATACCTAGAGGAGCTGGACATGATTTTGTCATGGAATCCTATCTTTCTATTCTGTTTTCTGGTAACTCCAGTAATAACTATTAAGATGTGAACTGGAAACAGCAGTAATTGTGCAGGATGAAGTGCTAACCTCAGAAGCAATAACTTCTGTGCTCCTTAGATTGAGGAACGTATGGAATGGAACAGCAAACTCTGACTTCATGGCTTTTGGGACCGAGTCCTGTACACAGTCAGGCAGGAGCACAGTGCACCAATGTGGTAAGTACCTCTTGACAAATCTTGACAAATTCTATTTTCTTGAGAAGTAGCTTGGGTTTTTTTTTTGTTTATGCGCTAGAATTCATGGAATATTTTTTCCACTATATTCTCCAAAGCGTGGAGTATATTTCAAATTTATTTATTTCCTTCTTCCCTTTTGTTCCCAAGATAACCATCACTTTTCTGCTGTGATTTTTACTATAAAGGTGATGCTAAGGAGACATTTGTTACAAGACATACAGCCAAATAACCTTAGCTCACCCTTCCTCTTTCATGGTTTTCTTTCCACCCCAGGAGCACAAATATCCTTTCTGCAGATCCCCTCCCCCATCAACCTCTAGCATGACAGACTCTGAAAGGAAAACTTTGTCAAAGAAATGTGTTCATGGAGACTTTTACCAACTGGAAGAATTCGGTACTTTTGATAGTTTTGTTATAAAGTACATTTCAGAGTGTTGTGGCAAGGCAAGTATTTTCTGTGTGCCTTTTTTTTCCAAGTTGAAAGTACCATATTTCATCAGTACAAGAGTATTTTTCTCAGTACAAAACTTAGCAAGGCTCCTTTTTAACTGCAAACCTTGGCATCCCATCAGCAAGCAACTCAATTTAGTAGCAGCACAAACAAGGAGATAGTTACAGGGTCCCAGCAGTGTTAACCCCCAGTACACCAGGCAAGACTTGCAAAAATGTATCTGTGTCATATTCACTATGAAATAAAATGGAATTTCATGGGAACCGTTTTATCATGACTTCATTACAACAATGACTTCTCAATCATTCCAACCATTTTCTGGCTATGCAACACTGCAGGAGGGAGAAAAGTAATATTTTTGATTATCGGTGTCTGTTTCTCTGGTATATTTTTCCACCAGTTTTTCCGGTAAGTCCTCAAGGTTTTGCCATTAGTCCAAAATATATCACTAATTGTGGAGGTATAACTTTCATTACTAGTCTAATGCTGAGATTTTCCAAAAGAAAAGGACAGTATTTAAAATTAAGCTGGAGATTTATTTTTTTTTTAAATCATGGACATTGAAAAATGAATAAAAAAAAAAATCACTTGTTACTTTTCCTTCTCATCTTGGAATTCTTCAGTGTTCAGTGCTAAATCTTATCTTCATCATCTCTTGGTCTCAGGGTAAATCAAGAAGAAGTACTTAACAATCATCTCAAGATATTTACTGGGGATCACTCTTGGGATCAAACCGGACATTTCAGTCACAGACTGATGGAGGTTGAGAGCAGAAGGGCACGGAGGCAGAGATGTCAGAGGTAGACCCATTTAGAAGCAGTAGATGCTCTGGGACTATTAAAAGGACAGTCAAATGCAGTGAGAAATTATAGGAATCACAACAAACAACTGCAATTGTTAGAAAGAAGACTCATTTGAAATTGCTCTCTCTGTTCTCCTGCATGTTCTGCCAGCCTTGGCTACCGCATATCTGCATTTACATGAAGAGCTGTGTTTTCTTAGTCCATGCTTCCAATTAGCTGGAGCTTTTTCACCTGCAGCATTAAAAGAAAACTGATTGCCTCAGGATAGCATGAGCGTGACTTCTTATCTCCAAGCCACTGCTGCGTGGATGTGCCCCAGACTGCTTATGCTTTAGCTCTCTGAGACTGCAAAATGCCTTTTTGAATTGGAATTAACTCTCAGTGCTCCCAGTTATGCCTCCTGTGTTGCAGCTGGAATGGTGGATTTTTTCCCCGCACTATACAAACATGGGTTTGCTTCCACGCCTTTCCATGCCTGTCCCACAGATTTCTGAAAGCAGCCTGGTATGAAAAGGCTCAACAGAGCTGCATACAGTTAAAGGCTGAAAGCTGAATGAGCTGCTAATCTCAGACTGCATATTTTTATTCTATTGTTTGCAACATTCTTTTTCTTCCCCTTTCCACCTCCTTTGTTTTCGGGTTATTTGTTCAATTCCTCAGATTCCAGTTTTGTCTATTTGCACTTTCAGAACAGTACAGAATCGTTTTGTTCAACAGTGGTAATTTCTGTTTTGAACAGCTTTAGAAAAATTATCTAAGAGGACCCCGAGGACAGGTTGCCATTAAGATAGATTGCTCAGGGATGGTGCTGAACCTATCACTGGAGACTGTTAAGAACAGGTTAGACAAGCACCACTAAGCCATGAGAGATCAGATTCTGCCCTCAGGTCCTGGGGCTGAACTAGATGACCTCACTTGGTTTCTTTCAGCCTCTTGCTCAACGATAATATTAAATACAGATTCTCATAAAATGCACCTAATAAAAACACAAGCTGGGGGTCTAAAACTGCAAAGAATTGCTGAATAAATGGGTAAAACAAGCCCACATCTTGAAATTTGTCTTGCAAACTATGCAGTAGCCATCCAGTACGCAGTGAAAGTGTGAAGCACACTGAAAAATTGTGTGTAAAACAACAGCAAAAAAGAAGTCCCTGTTTTCAAAGGCAAAATGTAAAGCTTCCTGTTAAATGCTACCTGGGATACTGCTGCCTTTTTGAGAATCTCTGAATCCTGTCCCCTCGGGCCTTGCTGAGGAAAACCCTATTCTCAGCTCCCTCCCCTCAATGGCTGTGCAACACACAGCGTGCTGCTATGGCTCAGCAGCCCCCAGCCTTCCCCTCTGATTGTCATCTATCCTCTCCTTCTCCCCAGGGCAGTCACACGCTGTCACTCTCCAGCTGCTTAGGCAACAGCTCAGTGGTTCCTTTCTGCAATCCAACTGTATAGCAAAAAGCATTAGGCAGGGATGCAGAGTCGCTCAGGATAACAGAGGGAAATGGCTACAGCACTGCTGTACACACTGGACTGATTCTACCTCCACCCCCACTGCACAGGTTAAAAAAAAAAAAAGAGAGAGAAGTGTAATTACCCCAAAACCCTATCAGCAAGGAACTTTTCCAGGCAATCTGGCATTACTCCCCACTTCACACTGCAGCTGTGTTGCTTTCTAATGATGAGCTTTTAGGTTTATCTCAGAGGGGAGATAAGTACTCTCCATTACCTCCCTGGTAAAACTGGAAAATAGCATGGAGAGCTACCAGAAGCCTCAGCAGCGCTGCCAGCCTTGGTAACATGCAGAGACAGGATCTTTTTTACCTTAACTTCCATGTTGGCTTGTCCACATCACAGCTAGTTTATGACTTATAGTGTTCTCTGAAAAGGGTGATGGCTTTCCATACTGTGCTAGCTACAGAAAAGGGACTTCTTCACCATCATAGCTTAGTAGCAAACTTTGTCTGCCTGGGCAGGAAAGTGGTTTAAGTCTTCCCGATGATAAATGTCATCCTTGCTACGCAGCACAAGCTAGTCCACACTTCTTTCAAAAGCCCTGAAAAGGTTCGGCACCGAAGGAAGCTGATCACAGAAAAGCTGCTCCAGAAGCAAGCGGTCTCTTTCTCCCTTCTTTCCATGTGGTTTGGGGACAGCAGACTGCTGTTCTCTCAGATTCTGCCAGAACTGCAGAAAGAGCTCTGCTTCAGTAGCTCTGTGGCTGGTTTGTAAACCCGCAGCTGACCAGCTGAAATATGAATAACGTACCCGCTCAACCTACTCATTTGTGATGGCCACTGGCCCACCAGAAAGCCCTAGTAAACTCACCGTAACTGTGAAAATGGTGTGAGCTAAGCCAAGCAGGGAGGGACCGTGAGGTGGCAGAAGGCTTTGCTGTGCATGCGTGCTAAACTCCACATCCCAGAATCACAGTTGCTTCTGGCTGATTTCCTAGTATGTAGTTCCCTAGTACAATGGAAAACCACCTCCCTGTGCAAAACAGACAAATCAGAATCAGGGAAGAGCAGAGGATGCCTGCTTATAATAGCGAACACTTACTGCAGGGGACATTGCATCTGCGGCCAAGTAAGACTTTTGGAGCTCTAAGCACCAGCTGTTTGTGTAGATATGAGTAGAGGCTGTGTGCAGGTAGTAACGCTGCTGAATCTTGCTGCATAGGCAAGCTTGGAAATTTTAATTGGGATTGAATATTGCTTTTTTTGCAGCTACAACTGCATAGATCTGGAGGATTCTGCCAGTGGCAGCATAACTCCTGAGACAGCTCTGTAGCCTAGAAAGAAAGCCCGAGAGGCCTCTAAAAAAATACCATAAAATCCTCATAATCTGATCTGTACTTAACATTTCACTTCTCTGCCTGCCTAGCACCTTTTCTTAAGAAACTCATTATAACCCTGGCTTTGAGATCTGAACTAATGTAACTAGGGGTGTTTCTTGTAGAATGCAGGTCAATGTTATTGCTTTAATTTGTGAGGTTTTAAGTGCTATGAATAGTAGTTACCAGAGAGACAATAACTGTCCCAGAGAGAAAAGTAAGCAACTGAAGTGCAATCTGCTCCATGGCTGAAAGGGAGAATAGCATTTACTAGTACAGTCAGAAAGAAAGAGGGGAAGAGAGTTCATGGCTTATAAGGGTATTGGTTTTTTTCTAAATATGTCGCTATTCTCTGCAAATAAGACTTTTTTTTTTCCCATTCCCTTCCTTTCACAGGATGGAAGGAGGGATGTTGGTTTTAGAAATCCAGCCGAGTTGGATTTCTTGACTGTTTTGAACAAAGAAGTAACTAAGTGTTGGTCAACAGGACTCATGATGGCCAAGAGTCCTCATCCAGACTTTTTTAGTTGTTGTCTAAATGACTTGAGCCAAGATCTTTGCTGCTCTGCCTTTCATAAAAGCACCTCAGTGACTCAAAGCTTCAGGCTGGGGTCTGTGCATAGAGAGTACAATAATTTGGTATCATGAGATCCTGAGTGCCAAGAATGATGGTTGCTTATTTTCCATCTGGGAGAAGTGCAATCAAGTAAGTGATGTAGGGCATTTGAGAGTGTAAGGACATGAGTACTAAATTCATGGACAATTGGCAAAATGGAAAAATAGCAGGAATCATTTCCCCATTCATTTTCCCGTTGCACGCCAACAGCTGTGTTTTCAAGGTGACTTGTGTTGGTAGCACTAAACATTTTAAAGAAAGAGGTTGGTAGGTGTAAGGTAGGAGGTGATTATAAAAGAAGACTTTTAAATGAAGTGCTTTGTCTTGCTGGAGCAAACAAATTAGTTAGTCACTATAAAGATTAGGCACGATCGGACAGTGGAAACAAGAACAGAAGACTGTTTTTTTAAGAGTCTAATCCAAGTGGCTTCTTACTCACGCACAGAAAGAAAAAGCAAGATCCATACAAAGTAGATTTACAATCATTCCTAATAGTATTATAAGAAGAATAAACATATGCGCACACAGAAATGGAAACAAAAACATAATCCTTCCCCAACCTGAAATGCTAAATAGCAAGAATGAGCACATATTTTAAACAGAAAATATATTTTAGATAGGATATAGTGCAAAACCAGCAAAAATAGCAACCCCTAAACCTCGCAAACTGCACAATTCCTCTGAAAAATAAACTCACAGTTGAGAGAAACCAGTGGTTAATTTCCTTGAGTGTCTCTTTGTGTATATAACAAAAGGAAGAGCAGAGAGCTGAAACTACTAGTGTAATGAGCTGGGAAATACAAAGCTTAACAAAAAGTCACTGAAAAGACATTTTCTGTAGAAAAGGAAAAAAACAAATCCTTCAGTCAAGAAATAGCAAATACTTAAGAGGAATGGGTTGAGGGAAAAATAGTCTGAAAAAAATCCTCCAGTAGTTACATACACCCACAAGTTCTAAGATGATGTGTTCTTGTTACTACTTACTGTCCACGTTAACATATGCACCGATGCCTTTGAGAACAACTCTCAAGGTTAGAGCCCAGGAATGAAGAATATTCACAAAGGCTGTTGGCAGTACATCATAGAGAGCAGATCTGTAGCTAGTGCAGAGATCATACTTCATTTGAAAAGATTCTTGTTACTTGCTATTTCTTAGCTCGTTGTCTTCCTTTCATGCTTGTTAGGAGAAGTTAAATATTTGCAGCATAAGTTAAAGCAGTTAATTCTGATGTTCGATTACTGGATTTTACTGTCATACATTATTCTACCCTTAATAGAACAAAAAATTCTGTAATGAATTAATAAAAATTTTACCACTACAGTAACAGTTTAATGTAAACTTATTTACTGTATCTTAGAAACACAATTAGCCAAGCAGCCTTTTTCCCATCTTAAGGTTTGCAGCCCAGAGTCTTTCTCTGCTACAACCCTACTGCACATGTTTAAAACAGATAATTGAACAGGGGGAAGAAGAGTTTTTATTTTTTTCCTACTACATAAGGAGGACTTTTTATAGCCATCTTACTCAGAAAGTAACTTTCTAAAGAAGTCAGCAGAGATAGCTAGGAGGAAATACAAAGAGAAAGAGAGAGAGTGCAAGGGAAATAAATTGGAAAAGGGTAAAAAAAGGAGCTAGATATGAGGTCAGCAGTACTCCATTTAATTCTGTATTCCTCTGCTTTAAGAACTTTGGTGTAAAGAAAAATGATGACAGGCAGTTGCCTTTGGAAACAGACTATGAATCCTTGCAGTTAACACAGCTTAGTAAATGTGGTTGATGACAAGAATGACCAGAGAGACCTAAACCCCTGGTTGATTAGGCTTCCCCAAACCTTTAAGAGCCCCAAATCAGAGATAGACACTACTAGTAGGGATCAAGGTGTGAGCAATCATACCACATAGCCACCAGAGTGATTATATGAAGATGCTTTATTAGGCACCGGGAACCAGGGCTATCCCCAGACCTGGCTCCAACCACCATCCAAAACATTGATACATTTATACCATTTTACAACTTCATTAGAATAGTATGCTCGCTTCTGGCCCTGGCCTTTACATTTATTGGTTATATAAAAATACATATATATAATATATATACAATTCTTAACTTGTATAACCATTGGTCTTGATTCTTACTCTATTATATTATAATACAACATTTCCCCCCTTTGAAAGTATTTCACTATATCTAATGTGTAATGCTTTCACCATCTTCTACAACTAATAACACAAGAAGGGAAATCACCATCATCCATCACCACGTGATTATTAAATTGACATCGCGCAAAAGAATAGCAGCTACTTTATATCTTGTTCTTCTCAAGCGATTCGTCTTCGTGATCCTTTGGTTTTATTAATCTTCAGCTTCATCTTCGGTCCCCCCTTAAGTCAGTTCCACATCATTTTCAAATCCATGATTATCATATGCCAATGGAGGGATCCGTGGTGCTTCAGATTTTCTACTCAATGCTTTAATTATCCTCTGATTGGTGACCAATCAGATCCAATGCTTTAATTATCCTCTGATTGATGACCCGATTGTTGGATG
>VZTM01008062.1:317-37518 GCA_013400555.1 Jacana jacana
TAGGAACAGGATATAAATTCCTGCCCCACACAACACAGCCTTACAAGAGGTCTGTATTAGATTACATGAAAAGGACTTGCAAGCAAATCTTATCTCTTTCGCAATTATTAAATCTACTACTAAGTAATATGAATTTGTATCATTTATATGATATGACTTTGATGTGTGATTACATATAACTCTAGCATTTTAATTCCTCCACTAGAATATAGACCTGAATTGGCCAATTTCACTGTACACTTACGTCTTTCATGTTCATTTGAACCATGTGAACTTATTATGAGCCAATTTCCTGAATGAATTCAAGGCCATCTCTGGAATTCCATTACAACACACATGCCTGCCTTGCAAAGCTCCATGCTGCACTGAGATTGTTTTTGGTACTCCCACTACAGTATTTGAAGTTAGATAAGATATCTTCTCCACTACATACTGCAGCATGAAGTGTTGACATATACTTAAATTGTTTGAAGTGGTTTTTTTTTCCATTAAGTGTTTTTTATTTCCATCACAGTGAGAAGAGAACCAAACCTAAGACTGAATCTTTCTGCAGATGTAAACATGCTTGTTTTAATTACAATTCAAAAGCATATTAATACCTATCTGCATACCTATATTGTACCAGCGTACCAGCTCAATTGAAGTAATTTCTTGCCTTCAACAAATTATTTCAAATCAGATCAAAAAAGTATAAGTTATTGCTTAAAAAGTACATCTGTGGCTAAGGCATATGTACACTGGCAGCAGTCAGCATTTTGCTAAAGACAGCCAGATAAGGGATCCTTTTCTAGCTTCTTGTGATTTTCACAATTTGGAGTCTGAACTTTTATATGCTACCGTTAAACAAACTTGGCTCTCCCTCCCAAGAAACCACAACTTAAGCAATGGAGATACAGGTCTGAAATATATTCAACAGTTTTGCCTTCAAGGCATGAGAAATAAATATTGCTCTATTCACCAAAGATACTTACTGTGTAGCACGTAATTGCTACAGCTTGTGATGGTAACAAGGAGCAAGCTTGCTTCAGAGGAAATTGGATGTCAAAGGAGTTATCTGGCCTTCAAAGCCTTAAAAATACAGCCCTCCATTCTCTGAGGTATTTGCATTTCAGCTATAAAAGTTCACAGGGCCTTTTGTGGCTGAGTTTGAATCATGTTTTAAAAATGAAAACCATGTGAACCTCTGTCTATTTTTACTACTGTACCATTAAACGTCTGTAGATTGGCGTAAGTGGGTTTACTGACATAACTGAAAGCAGATCCCTTTATCTTCTCACCAAGAACAGTGACATTATGCTGAGGTGATCATCATTTAAAAACGTCTCCGTGGCTTCAGTGCCTAAATATACTGCTGAACATTCAAAGGTTTCTTTGCACATTAAAAAAAAAATACAAAACAAAATGCATGAGTTCAACACAGAGTTCAACACTTGAATTTCCACCCCAAATAGTAAGTGGAAAAATAAAATAAACTGTATTTCAATCATCTTTGGCTTCTGAAGTGTAACAGGAAGTTGCACTTTACATAAATTTTTATCACACGTTTCAGGTTATTTCAGGAAAAAATATCTATTAAAATGTAACACAAATAAATGGGAGCTAGGTGTTAGTAAAATGAAATAGTTCAAAGGAATTCTCACTAGTGCCTCCTGAACTCCGTGTCTCATTCTGCATCTACAGAGAATCCTAAGATCCCACAAGGAAAAATCGAAGTGGATAGTTAAGGAATGTCCTACACTTGGCAGTGTGTAACATCCTGAGTGTTAGTGATGCAATGAACAGGTTATATGACCATTAAAAACAGTAATAAATGAAATTTTTTCAGCTTCTAATGAGCACAAAAATTTATTATGTACTACTATTCATGACTGAATAGCAATTTATGCTCATTACTAGCATTTAGAAAACAACCAGACTTTGGTTTCAATAAAAATCTTCATTTTCATTATTTTTCAAATTCTCTTAAGGCTGCCGAGAAACAATCTTCATTATGTCTTGCATTTTCTAACCACTCCGCAATCTCAGCTTTTTCCTTCTGCTCAGAGTGCTAGAACACTTTTAACTAGATGGATAAAAGCTAGTTATGTTTATCACGCAAAGCGTTTGGAATAAATTAGAAAGATATGCAGTCTGGAGAAAAGAAGCTGGCTGGAAGCTTTGGGTGTTGGCATAACAACAAAGTCTAGTTTTGACACTGAAGGCGGCATCTGTGTTTCTTTGTAGGGTGAAAGCAAATAAAGCCTTCTGGCGGGCTAAATACAGCCGCCTTGAGATATTTTTTAAGAACGAAGTAGCTATTTTTACATTTTGTCGTGATGTTTCAAGCAGACATTTTTCAGGTTAGTCCTTTCATGCATCAGGGATTTCGTTTATATATTAATACATTCTTTATTATATTAATACAGTAACTGCAAAGATTTTGACAAATATTCATCAAACTTCATAGCTATAGGGAATTTTTAAATACAAAAATTATGTTAAATATAAATACATCAAGTTCTATCCATCCCAAAAAAAAACCTGAGCAGAGTCAAACAAAGGGGCAGAGTTCAAACTGCAAATGTACATTTTCAACAGCACACAAAGAAACAGCCAGAAAAGTGTGGGGCTTGTGCACTGTGACAACACTTTTCTTGCAACCCCCACATTGTTTTGGTAAATAGTTTGCTAAATAGTGGAATATTGCCTCCCACATGCAGATTTATTAGCTAACAGTGAACAAGTTTTGCATAAATTTATATATCTGAGGCAATGAGGGAGGGAGCTACTTACTCATCTTCCCCAGATAAGTAGAAACTTTCCTTACAATCATAGCTGCATTGGAGTCCCACCCAGTAAGAAGGAATCTGCCTCATGCAAGTTGAAGAATTCACCCTAAGCCTCCTTTCCTCTTGACGGCAGAACTTGAGCATACTGTTTTCAGCACGAGTGACTTTATTGAGCATTGCTGTTTTAACCTCCTACTCACACATCAATTTTTATCTTAGGCAGGCCATGTGGGTTTGAACTGTCACACTTACTTGAGGCATTAGAGCAGAACTCGCAGGCACATGGCACTCATAAAAAACTGCCACATGAATCACCACGGCTTAGCAGCAGATTCACCTCTGCTCACAATACTCATCCCCAAATCAGAACAAGCGATTCTAAATGGTTAGTAGAGATTACGGCAATTTGAAAAGACACTGCAGAATCAATTATTTGGAAAGAGACCACTACCATTTCTCATTTTTACTGTAAGCAGTAAGAAATGTTTGTTAATATGGGGGGCGGCAGGGGGTGGAAATCAGCAAGCGCAGCATATAGAAGTCATTAATTCAGTAGCATAGTTGTAAGCACATCTCATGTTCCCTTTGTTTTTCCTTGCAGAGAAAGAAGGTAAGACGCTGGTCTGATTCCCTTGGTCAAGCAGACCCTTATGATGAGGGGATAGGGCTGCAGGTGCTGTTCATGTTCCCCAAGCAGGGTTAATTCTGTTCAGCATGCACCCTCCAAACAGAAATTTTCTCCAAAAGGTGATGGTTACAACACTGAAGTAAAAATCAAACTGAACCTGTCCTTATACTTGTTGGTTTGCACAGCATACAGGCTGAGAGGACAACAGCTCTGAATGTGCAGTACTAAGAACACAGTCTATTTCATTATACCTGGTCCTCTGCCACATGCATTTGACTGACAGCTGTTCTTCCACCTGTTTATGCTGTTGGAAGCTTTTTGCATCACTTGTTATTTTGAAAGACATTTCACATTGATTTTGCTGCTAACTGCTAACACAAAACAGTGGAGGAGATGAGCGTTTTGTAGTCCTGAAGATAAGCAGTAGAGATGGACAGTTGGGGGAAGGAGCTGTAATACAAAAGCATACCAGAACAATAACTATTTCTACCATAAATCGCCACCACAAACATTGAAGACAGAGAATTACTGAAGTGTCAGAGTTGGAAGGGACCTCTAGAGACCATCTAGTCCAACTCCCCTGCCAAAGCAGGATTGCCCAGAATACATTACTCAGGACTGCATCCAGGTGGGTCTTGAAGGTCTCCAGAGAGGGGGACTCCACAACCTCCCTGGGCAGCCTGGTCCAGTGGTTTGTCACCCTCACCCTAAAGTTTTTCCTCATATCTGAACAGAACTTCCAGCTTGTGCCCATTGCCCCTTGTCCTGTCACTGGTTACCACTGAAAAGAGCCCAGCTCCATCCTCCTTCAACCCACCCTTCAGATATTTATAAGCATTAATAAGGTCTCTCCTCGGCCTTCTCATCTCCATGCTAAAGAGTCCTAGCTCTTTCAGTCTTTCCTCATAAGGGAGATGCCCCAATCCCTTAATCATCTTTGTTGCCCTAACAAAGCAATCAGAAAGGAGAAAGAGGAAGAAAAAAACAGAGGAAAGATCAAAAATGGAAATTGCAAGAAAGTTGACAATAAGAGTGCTGATAAAAGTGCTCTTTTCCTCTCTATATTAGTTTGTTTTCTTAACAGTTTCTTCTGTAGTAGGCAAGAATTACATATTAAGCTATTTTTTCCACATGTTCTGGTTTTGGCTGGTATAGAGTTAATTTTCGTCATAGTAGCTGGTATGGTCCTGTGTTTTGAATTTGTGCTGAAAACAGTGTTGATAATACAGGGATGGTTTTCTATTTCAACAGAGTCAAGGCCTTTTCTGCTCCTCAAGCCACCCCACCAGTGAGCAGGCTGGAGGTGCACAAGAAGTTGGGAGGTTGGGAGGGGACATAGCCAGGACACCTGAGTCCAACCAACTAAAGGGATATTCCATACCATATGTCATCACGCTCAGCATATAAAGCTGGGGAAGAAGAAGGAAGAGGGGCAAGTTCGGAGTTACGGAGTTTTTCTTCCCAAGTAATCATTATGCATGATGGAGCCCTGATTTCCTGGAGGGGGCTAAACACCTGCCTGCTGTTGGGAAGCAGTGAATGAATTCCTTGCTTACCTTTGCTGGCATGCACGTCTTTTGCTTTACCTATTAAATCGTCTTTATCTAGACCCACAAGTTTTTTCACTTTTGCTCTTCCAACTGGGACACTCTTCCGCATCCCAGGGAGAGGTGGAGTAGCAGTTGAGTAGCTGTTGGTGCTTAGTTACTGGCTAGGGTTAAACCATTACATCATGTGAATAAAAATAATTGATTCAGTCTCAATGTGGTCACCATTTGAATTTCATACATCTGAATTTGAAGAAGCACTATTACTATATTGGCATTTATAGAGCCTGAACCTGGGGTCACCTTAGAAATGAGTCCTGCTTTCATACCAAATTAAATGAAAAAAAGAAGTTTCTCACATATTGGCTTGCAGAACATAACAGAAATACCAGCAAAAATTACCCACGCCTGCTTAGATTTCTCATTCAATTCACAGAAGTAGCAATACTACTTTCTGCAGAAAATGCTTTTATTCCTTGAATTTCTTTAGACGTTTTGCTTCTGTGTCCTCACATGGAATTACTGACCAGGTCATAGGTTGATTTTATTAAGTTGCCCAGGGCAGGAACCCCAGATGTCTCAAGCAAATAAGGAACTCCTGTTCTGCTTCTGCAAGCTGTATCTACCTTGCACGCAACCTTGTTGGAGAGATTTTTTTGCTTTGACTGCACATAATCAATAAAGCCTGAGGTAAGAGAGAAAAATTATAATTAGTTATTGCTCTCAGGTGAGAGGTCCCTAAGGAATAAGGGCCACCAGAGAAGTGCCTTATTGGAGTTGCCCTCTGTGTAGCATGTTCTCACCAAACTGTATTTCAGATTAAATTTGTTTAGTATTACAAAAATAATCCTACTACAGGACTGACATTTTTCTCCATTTTCACAGTGAAAAGAATCCATGTTCATCTTGCCATTGTGGCTTCAGACCAACCTCCTTTGTAGCAGCCCAAGCACAAATAAGACATTTCACCTACCTTAGAAATTGTGTAGCGGATCTGCTGACGCTGGAGGCTTGCAGGGCTTTTTTGCCTCTCCACCCAGCCTCCCAGGGACACCTGCACATCACAGCAGCTGGGCTCAACAACGTCCTCTGCTCTAAAGGGCTTCCACAGGCCAGTTGGTGACACTGCTGAAGCATCACAACACAGGAGCATCACTCATAAGAACATGGGGAGAGTGGACAAGTGGGACACATCTGGGGTCTCCCTGGCATGACCTGCCACATAAAACAGATGTGGAAGCGTTGCCGCATCATCTTGTCTCCTGGCACAAGCACAATCACGAAGAGTGACTCTTCTGGCTAGGATCCTGCTGACATGTGAATCACATTATCATTTAACCCACCTAATACACTTCTCCTTGTCTCCAGCCAAGTTTTTTTCTTGTTTGGAGATATGGATTAAGATATGGAGATATAGAGTAAGCCATTCAGGCCATGGAACTGGACTCTGTCAAAAGCTATTTTGAAATCCAAGGAGGCTACATCTGTAACTTTCCCCATCTGTTCTTTCCATAGTTTCCCTGAAAATAAGTATACCAGACAATATCACACTTGATATTTTTACCTTTTATGAAGTTATACTGGCTTGGATTTGTCATCCAGGATTTTTCCAGATGTTTTGTGATCTCACTTATAATTAAAGTTTCCAAGACCCAAGCCTTACACGAGCACTTAGATCAGACAGAGACATGTATTATATTTCACTGCTGAACATTTACACTGCAAAATGACTGTAATCCTTTATTTCAGCGGAAATTAGGCAGTACACAGACACATACCTCCTTGGCTGAGCCCCCTGCTAGTCACTTCACAGATCTGAAACTAAAGTGGCTTCCCTAATTTTCATACTGAAAAGTGAAATGAACTAGGGAAGACGTGGCAGTATGTATGACTGTGCAGACTAATTGCTACACTGGAAGAAGCCACTGACACTCACGTGTAACCTTAACAGGATTTTGACCCAGAATGTTATTTTTCTACATGTTACCACCATAAACCAAGTTCATTTTTGTGAACTACTGACATTTTAGCACTAGCAGGAGCATTTACAGTACAGCCTGATGACCACAAATGAGCATATAGTTTATTGACATAGTAGGTGCTATTCCATTATTGGGATACCAGTATTACAATAATTCATTTCCTTTTATCAAATTATCATCCTCTTAACTTAATTACAGTGACTTGGATAATTCTTAGTAAAGAAGAGGGATGAAAGTTGAAAGATTCATCCCTGCTTAATTACAGCAAAAAGCATAGATGCTGCTTGGTGACCTGAAGTATTTTTAAAAGGAAAGTAATTTTTATACGTGTGATGCTACTTTTAGTTGACAATTGCTTTTCTTTTGCTTCAAAACAGAAACATTTGAAATAAAGTGTACAAATGTTCAGGGAAGAAACCTGTTTCTCCTATATATATTTGTAAATCATCTATCTAGTGCATTCCTTTCAGATCACTGAGAGCATATAAACTATTTCCCAAGAAGACACTGAAATGAGCATAAAAACTCCAGCCAAACAAGGCAAAATGTGAACATTTTTTGGGGGAGTGAAACAAAGCAGTGACTGATATTTTGTGTGATTCTCTAGTGTCAAGTTCCGAATTATTTGGTAGAAGGAAGTAATTTAAAAATATCAGTATTTCTTCAAGCATTGAATGATTTACTATAACTCTGTCAAATCTTCCAGAACTGAAAACTGTTCCATCAAAGTCAATGTGAACTCAGCCAGTGAATTCAAGAGAAACCAGGCTCATAGTGAGCATACCAAATAAAATCTAATATTAAACTTTGCAAACCCTTTAAAAATCACTTTACTGATTCTGTTGTACTGAAGCAATAAAACACCACAGCCTTAGAACATTTGTCTCTCACTAGAGTGGATTAATGGCTCCTTGGAAGAGAAGATTACTGAAAAGATAGGTACAAAGACTGATAATGTTTGTATAAATCTCTAAGCGCTTCTTACATACATGAGAACAGTTTATTTGGCTTTGAAGGTTAAATCACCCAAATCACTATCCTGATACAGAGGAGATTTTGGAGAGATACCATGAGCTGCAGCAATAAAGCTTTGATTTGGCAGTCTTTAAACAGCCAGCAGTAGGTAACAAAAAGTGGTTAGTAGTCTTATAGAGCTTATTTTAGATTTGGGTTTTATTAAATAATTTTACTTTAAAAGGGAGTGCATTTTCTTGTGGTATTTTCTACATTTCCCAAGTCTTCTTGCCATTAGCACAACATGAGGCCTTGCATGATGGTTGTGTAAAAGTGGGAGGCAGAGGACCACAGAAAATAGAAAGGTGCTAATTATATCTTGTCAAATTCAGACATCTTGGACTTCTTAGCTAAAGTGGCAGAGAAAGTTCTCAGTAACAAGAAAATGTTTGGGTTTTTTTAATTCCAGCTTTTTCCCAAAAAGCTTTTACAATTGCTCTTCCATGTGCCATTAGTCTGTGAGTTTCTCATTCTATGGACTGTAGTACAGCAGTAAAAATTATCTCCTGGTTAAATGTATTTACAGAGAATCATATAACATACAGGTGCATTTGGAGGAGATAAATCAAAATGAGATAATTTATTTTACATCATTAAAATTTTACATCGATGTAAAAAAAAAAAAAGTTAAATTAATAAAATCTTACATTGCCACCACATACTTTTAAAAATTATCCTTTTTCTTCTGGGAGATGAAAAAAAAACATAAATAAGAAATTTCAGTGTGCTCTGTTATATCTTAAGAGCCACAACATGTAACCAAAGTATTTGGTTTGGACTGTTTAAAGCCGAAATTAAAAGGGATCACTGCTGATCTTCCACAGCAGCAGGCAACATGGGCTGGAAGAAGGATAACTACAAAGAACTTCAGACACCACAAGTATAGAGTGCACCAAAGGTTTTACCAGCCATTAGAAATCCTGTTTCATCAGCCAGAAATACAGATAAGAGAATAAGCTGTACTGACAACAAGCCTGACTTGGGATATATGGACAAGAATTTGTGCAAGAAATATGAAATAATTTAGGTTAGAAGTAATGCTGTAGGTCATCCTGTCCAATCCCCTGTTCAGAGCAAGGCAAACTTTGAAGGTGTGTATCACCTCGTGCTTTTGAAACGTGGTACATCTTCCTGGAGTTTATCACCATGGCAAGAGAAATCTTGCCTACCACAGAGGGGCTGGTAACAGCCAAGATGGAATAGGCTAGAGCCTCGGATATTGTCTCTACTGCAGTGGAAAAACATCAGAGAAAAACAAGGAAAAGCAATAAAGATCACATCACCCACATACTAGATGAATGCATGAAATTCAAGGTCTCATACTCACAAAGGCACTTGGTTGTCATGACTTAAGCAATAATTGGACCTCAGGGTTCAGCAGAGTTTTCTGTTGAGGAGCAAGCTCTCCAAATGCGTTGCGGAGTCGCAATCCTTCCCTGCTAGGGGGATCAGTCACACTGGTTTTTGCAAAACAGTGTAACTTCTCCACAGATGACGGATGTCAAATTACTATTTTAGGAAGCGAGAACTGAATTGCTTCACGCAATCATGGATTAAAGTTCTGCCTTCTTCATCTTCCTCTAGTGACAATGTTATGTATACCAGAAGGAGCAGCACATAGCATGTGATATTTCAGGTATCTGGAGAACTTAATGGATGAAAATAAAGGCATCCTAGAAATTACTAGAAATCACTGCTTGTCAAGGATTATAAAAATAAAAAATTTGAATTCTGAAATGTAATTTAGAGTCTATCACTTGTTCGAGTGACATTGCAAAAGTTTCAGTCTAGGCTACCAGGCTGCTTTAATATGGACTATCGCAAATTCTCCTGCTAGAGCCCTCACATGGACACAGCTCTGCCTCCAGTGTCTGAAGCAAAAAAAAAAAATAGGCCTAAACATGTAATCCAATGAAAAAATTGTTTCAGATTACGAATAGTTGAACTTATAATTGATAACAGAACTTAAAGCACTTTTCTTACACTGGTTTCAGAATAAAGTAAATACACACAAACTTTTGCTAGGAGTGGTAGCTACTTGGTAGTGATGTTTTACTGATAACTTTTCTGCCTCAAGCTTTTTAACTTGTCAACCTACTGGCAGTAGACTTTAAAAAAAAAAGAAAAAGTGAAATGGGTTTATCTTTGAACTTCTGTAGCATGTATTTATTTTGCAACCATGGTGCCGAAATTAAACAGCTAGATAGATACATGTTTATATTCCTGAAACCACCAGACTTTTTTTTGGACTCCATTAATGTGTCACTAAGAAACAAGGTCCTTAGAACATCCATGCCACTCTTTAATTTATACTATTTATAAACATTTTATAATTGTATTTGAAATTATATTTTTAATATTTAGCTATTGTCCAATCACTCCAGATATCATCTGGTTTACAGAAGGCAATATAAAAAAGGGGCAAGTGAGGTAGAGAGATCTGTTCTTAAACCATCATCATTGGGAGTTGCTGAAATGTTCACAGGAAGCCTTTTTTCCCACACAAGGAGGGTCAGATCTTTATGGTAACCAGTTGTTTGACTAGACATTTGGTATTTGTGTGTTATTAATTCTCAACAAATGTTTGTTTGTTTTCTTCTTTCTTATTAATAAATTGTACTGAGTAGGACCTAATGTTTTATGTTCTTCAGGTTCTCTGATCAGATCCCTAGTTTTCCACAAACAGATATATTCCACACTTACACTGCTAAACACTTACACTTCTAAACACGGAACCTCTAAGAAGTCATCAGACTTTTCCACAGAGCTGGATAGAACTTTTTTCTTACATTGTTTCTCTCCTAAAATAATTAAAATAATTTAAAAACAAAGTTAGATGGGAAGTGGAAGACCTTTATTTTGGTACAGGAAGGAAGACCGAAGACAGAACTGAAAATACTCACATGTATGTCCTGCTGCCTTGTTAGGGTTGGATCCTCTCTGATCACTCCCTATCTCAGATCTCAGCAAGGGAAGACTACTATAGGAATTCATACTCAGCTACAACATTTAAGTTACATGAGCCAAAAACTGCAGGTCATAGATGTACTATTTGCATAAAAGCATAGCACCAGCTACACTAAGGGTCAGACTGCAAATCTGTTTTGATTTGCCAGACATGATTAAAATGAAATTTTACTTGTGATTGGATTGTGAACTGGCTGAAGGATAGAAGCCAGAGAGTGGTGGTCAATGGGACAAAAAATACTTGGAGGCCTGTATCTAGTGGAGTCCCTCAGGGATCACTACCGGGACCGGTACTGTTCAATATATTCATCAATGATTTGGATGAGGGAATAGAGTGCACTATCAGCAAGTTTGCTGATGACACNAGCATCTCCCATATGAGGAAAGGCTGAGGGAGTTGGGTCTCTAGCTTGAAGGAGACTGAGGGGTGACCTTATTAACATTTTATAAATGTGTAAAGGGTGAGTGTCAGGAGGATGGAGCCAGGCTCTTCTCAGTAACATCCAATGATAGGACAAGGGATAATGGATGCAAGCTGGAACATAGGAGATTCCAGTTAAATATGAGGAAAAATTTCTTCACAGTGAGAGTGACTGAACACTGGAACAGGCTGCCCAGGGAGGTTGTGGAGTCTCCTTCTCTGGAGACATTCAAAACTCACCTGGACGCTTTCCTCTGTGATCTGATCTAGGTGTTCCTGCTCCGGCACTGTAACACTGTAACAGTCTTTGCCTTTTTCAGCCCTCACAAAAAGAACTTAATTGTGACCTAATTAGTTTAAATAACCAGGAAAGCTTGGAAAAGGCTGAAGAAAGAATGAGTTAATGAATCTATGAGGATAATTTAAAAATGCTATTTTGATAAGCACCTGCTTACCAGTCTGATCTCCTCCCATCAAGGACATGGGTTCTCAGAACAGCTGATTAAAATTAACAGCTCCTCAGCAGGGGAGGTCTCATAGCCTTTCCGTTTGCTGATCCACTTCCTCCCACACTTGCTTTGCTTCACCCTTGCAAAATTTCTGGCACTGCAACATAGAGCAATTGGACTCATGATGCCTGTAAACAGTTACTCCTTTTACCACATTCATTTATTATTTTTTTGGCTAGATCTGTCAACTCACAGTGCATTCAAATGCCAAAGCTAGTGTAAAGGCAGCAGGAGGACACAAGGGCAGACACTTTGTCCCCCAGCTCCAGTTCAGCCAGCTCACTCTGAGAGCAGCCCAGCAGCCTAAGAATCTGAAGTAATAGCAGCCTGGCAAGTGTTTTGTGGACTGACTTAACAATCTGAATTGCAGTATTTACAAGAGAAATAGGTCCCCTTCCAAAGCATTTAACTGGATGTACTACTGGTCACAGGAAAATGAGCTGTGATGGTGGTTTTTCAACGTAGAGAATGAAATATGATACTTTTTCCATTGTTTACTCAGCTGGAGTGCCCAAGATGAGAAGCCATGAGACACAGCATACCTGTCACCACCAGTCCCCTGATAGTGCATCCACTGTTAAGGAGCAACCCACCTTCAAAAAGAAATTTATATGAGAATAAAAAGCACGTTACTGAACCAATCAACATGCAACGTTTTCCATTTGAGATACACATTCAAACTATATGATGGCCATTGGGTACTGGAACTCATAACTGGTTTACTTCCTTGCAGCTATTCCTACAAAGTAGTAAACTCGGGGTTGTCTCAAGATCATAAAATTCAACTACTCATATTAAATAGCCCCTCTTTTATTTCATCTTTGGACCAGCATTACACTGTTAGTACTAAGATTTCTAACTCACATTCAGCAGGAAACATTGTCTAAGGAGTAAATACTTGCCTCAATAGAGCAAGACTGGATTAAAAATCAATATTTTTATGAAATCAAATAACAGTTCTGCCATTTTTAATGTCTGAAGTGAAGTCTGAAGTGAAATGTGCCCAGATTTTTGAGAAAGCAACAAAAGATTTCATGACAGGTGTAAATCCCCTTGGGATCTCAGCACTTTTCCCAGGACACAGGTGTTGAGCATTAAATGTCCTGTCAATATATGCAATTAATCAGAAGGGTGCTGGTTTACCAGCAAAATCCCAGAGGAGCATATCAACAAATGAACACATCTAAAGGGTCTGAACACTTTGTCCTAATGGATCACCACAGCTGCAGAACTGGTACATATGCTGCTCCTGAAATAATTCCTAACGCATCAGACTAAAGTAATGAAAATGCTTACGTATGAATATCTTATATATAATATAATATTTATATACTGTCATGGTTTTGACCAATCGGACAGATGATGACCCCTCCTCCCCCTCCAACTAAGGAAAAGAAAGGAGAGGAAAGGATTAAGAGATTCAGGAGTTTAGATAAAAACTAAACTACTTTAATGACTAATAATAATATAATAAACAATAAAAAGAAAAATTAAAAAGTGTAAAAGAAAGGATTAAAAAAAAAAGTATACAGTCTATACAAAACCGTATCAGGCTCCCAGGACGACAATCACATCCCCAGCAGCACCAGTAAACATTCCAGGCTGGACTCGGTGACCGGCAGGAGCTGGATTTCGGATCAGGATCAAAGGCAGACGAAGACAGGGTCCTCCTCAAACGTCAGCCATTGAAGGAATAAAACCCTAATAACCCTTTGATCCCTCAGCTTTTTTTTTTACTGAGCATGATGCAGATGGGATGGAATACCCCAGTTGGTCAGTTTTGGGTCACCTGTCAAAATTACCTGACCTTGGTTGTCCTAGCAATAAGTATAAGCAAGGGCCTCTCTGCATACCATCCCTTGGTATAATCAGGTCTTATCACTATGAGACGAAACAGTCTCTGAACAATGTGCTGTTAATTTCAGACTTCAGTTAATTAGAAGAGGCCCAGCTAAAAAAGTAAAACTACTGAACAGAAAATTGGTTTGCTTTACCTCAAACCAGGACATATACAAACACAAAGCTGAACACTTTATTTCAAGAATCAGGTCAAGAAGCCCTTGAACCTTGCTCTCCATCTTTGTATCTAGGTAACAAACTACATACATTTGCCTAATCCCAGTGATGAGCAACTTGCTACTGACACATTCTTTGCTTCAGCAGGTTGATTCAGCTCAGGCTAGGACCACAGGTTTTTCTAATGTGCTTCCTTATATAGCCTGCCATTGCCTAAGATCCCAATTAGATTAAAATACTCTCCCACCTAAGGATTTCATCAGTCATTAGTCAGAAACTAGATTCACTTTCTTCCTACCAGAGCACTTACTGTCCCAGCCTGCTCTGGAGGCACTAATTACTGCCGAGCAGTAAACAGGCAGCTCGTGACTGCTCACATCGTTAACTGAGCATTAAAGAGATCATCAGCACAGTGCTGAGCAGACTGCCCTTTTCTCTGAGCAATACTCAGATCCTAGTGTGAAGCTACCCCATTGTTGGTTTTTTTACAATCTCATATTTCACAAAACATATAATTTGCTAATGATACAACACAGCACATTGCTGGCTCTCCTGTGAGATGAAATGCAACGATAATCAAATCACTTTCAGTGGTAACAGATCCTTGGGTGGCTGTATTCTCAGCTGCCTCTTCAGGCTACCACATCTCTAAACAAAATAAAGTATTAACAAGCAAAGCTTGTATGTTTTTCAGGATTCATAGTGTATGTGAAGCTAATCAGAGTCTATGTAACATGGTGGCAGATATTTGGATAAAACCCCTTTAATTCCAAACAACAAACTCCCTCAGATCCACTTTCAATTGCATTTTATAGGCATGGATCATCAGAACTTGACCTTATCTGCCTTAGACCACCAGCTGCACTGGGTTGATCACATGAAAACGAAGTGTACTAACACTGGCAGTCCCTATCTGAATTCTTGCAGTCCTCCTCTTTACCTTCACAACTGCTATCACTGTGAATGGCAGTGGCTGGCTTGAATCCAGTGTGAGGGGTTTTGTCATAAGAATTATTTTTAACAACTTCAGATCTGTTATGAGAAATTATCACAACACTCAAGGAACAATTTGATATTTTTAATGAGGTTTTGCATTTTACATTCACTATGTATCAGTACACAAAATATAAGAAATCACATATACATATAAACTTTTGTTTGCTTTACAAGCTAACCAGTATGAACTACACAAACCACATTTATTCACATAACAAAATGGTACATTAATGAGCTTCATTCACCGATCAAATATCTCAACAATTTACAGACCAACATTTTTTTGCAGCTGCTAAAATAACTATCTTCCAGAAAAAACAAATAATTTATATCAACAGATACACTGGCATCACATTCTATGAAATGACAAAGCCAAACTGAGCACTGACTGAACACTTCCAGATTTCAGCAGAACCCACACAAAAGCAACAGTGCAGAGCTTATACCAGCATCAAATCTGTCCACGGTTTATCAGCTCTGTGACTGAGTAAATAAATCACACAGAGAAATTCTTCAGGGTAAACAAAGCCATTTGCTTTCTTTAAAGGGTTGTTTAACCCATTTATTTTTCAACCTTTTTAAAACAAAAAGGAAATAGCTTTTAAAACAAAATATTGAAATATTTAAACCTTTTGGTTCTTTATTTTCTGACTTCAACTATTCTCACATACATGAAATTGTAGCTTGTGAATAGTTTTAGTCCCTCAGATTATCTTCTTGGTGAATCGGGTTTTAACTACTTTGTCCAAATACACCAACAATTCACTGATACAGTTATTTGAAGTAGGTAAAAATAACATTAGATATTTCTACCATAAAATAACACTTCTGCTACAAAGTCTCTGATATTCTCATTTTTGCTTCTGAACCAAGTATAGTCACAAAAAACAAAGCTTCTTTCAGCAGCATGAAAGGTGAAGGGCCTCCTGTGTAAAGTTCTGGAAACTTTCTGGTACCTTCAAATATACTGAATGCCCTCAGTTCTTCAGACACAGACCATGCAAAAACTGAGCATGAAGTTTGCTTTCAAAAACACAACCGTGTTCCCAGTGCGGTTCCCTCCTCTTGGTCACACACATTTTTCATGGGACGCATGTGACCTTTTCCAAACGAAGCAGATGTACCTCATGAGCATTTCAGTACATGCATTAGAGGAACGCTTCAAGAAAGTTCCTTTAGTTTGGGTGGAAAGAGTAACCTACACTTTTTACAGACTAACCACAGCTTTATGCCTGTTAGTTTCAACAGAATTTGTTGAAAGGATTAAAAACTCCGATACATCTGAAAATGTATCTGTACACCAGCTGAACTGATCTGCTTCTGTGTTCCCACAGAGAACCTCATGTTTTGCCAGTGATTTGAAAGGAATGCTTACACTGATGAAGTTTGCAGCTCTCCCAAAAATTCATGGAACAGTAAATAATTAAGAGGTCAAGTCATTGAACCAAGCAAACTGGATCCTTTAGTAAGCTGGGCACAAGCAAAATGTCTTTTATATATCCAACTGGAAAACTCAACACCTAGAAGCAATGAATGCCCTTATGGAAAGGATGGTGGACATTGACCTAGGAAATAGTGACTACGAAAAGGATTTGGGGGTATCAGTGGTAGATAAAATCTACCCCTTTTAAAAATTACTTTGGTGGTCACTTTCACACTTGCTCGTGATCATAAGAAGCCTGCTATGACAAAGGATTTGGTGGGGAGTATTATAAGGAATCCTGTTGACTTTAGTACCTGGAAGGGAGAAATATAGGATGATTTACCATTCTACCACCAATTTTGGAAGGGACATATTCAAAAGCATCTTTTAGAGTAGCAATATCAATCTGGTAAGCAACAAGAGCAAGCCGCTCACAATTTAAAACAAATGCCAAATGCCAAACCACTGAGCCTTGGAATTCATTTCAAGGTACTGCCCGTGTATGAGCGTTGTCTCCATCATCTCATCATATACCATGTTTATTGCCCCATAGAGCTGAGTGGCTGTAGGTTTATTTGCTTGGAACTTACTGGTGACTCAGATATTGCTGCGACCTTCAAAGAATTCTTGATGGAGCTGAGTTCCCACATGTGTAAGTTTATGATGTGCACACCACAACATCCCCTCGTGATCTTGTAGAGATTTTTAAGTACAGCTTTCCGGAGAAGAATGTACACCCAGGGATCTAAAATCTGGTTCCACGTTGCCATTCGGAGAGCAAAAAGTATTGTTTCACAGGTCTCCTTTGAACGACTCTCATTTATCCCAATTCTGGCCATTGTCACCTGAAAATCGAACATTTAAAATTATACATAAAAAAATACACTATGAGAGCATGTAAATGAGTGAAATCGTTTCAACATTGTCTCTCATCATCACACCCTCAAAGCATCAATGCATCCCAATTGTAAAGTAAATACCTTCAGGCACATAACGTTTATCATCCTAGAAATCCTGTAACATTTTGCATAGGAGGAACGTGTGTCTCTGCTGAACTAATTCTGCTGAACCTTGAGCAGGGGATTGCCACCAGCCAGAGAATACCCTCCAAAAACAGGGACTGTTTTGAGCAAGGAATAAAAACTTATACAGAATTTGAGCTAATGAATTATGCCAAGACTGTTCCAGGGATGGATTTTTTTTCAAGGACAGAGGCCACTGATAGATCAGAACATTTTTATGGAAGGTATTTATTTTTTCACATTTCCCAAATTAAAGTCTGCATAAGGAATACGTCATGTTGGTTTCATCTAGAAGATTCACACATTTTAAGCTGCAACAGAACACAATTTATCGACACCAGAGGGTTCAGAGGTTTCTAGGAAAATTTAAGCCATGGTGGATAAGGCCACTGATACCCCTCCTCTTGGCAGTAGAGACACAGAGGGTTTCATTCACCTGTGGATGTGATGCGCCTCCAGCAATACCACCACTGCCAGAAACAACAGTTTTGCATGGGTGGAGGCATTAGCCTCCCAGCACAGCTCAGCGGGACTGCTTCTGGTAGAGGATGCCTCAGAGCTACATGGGCCCAGTAAGTTGTAGCTGACCACTGTGCTTTGCAGAGCTGCAACCTAGGCTTTAAAACACCAGGCCTCATGAAACACACACCACTGGGGCTCCTGCCCTGCCCTTTATAGGCTTGCTGCCACCGAGGTTTTATAACCTGAGTTCCTGTGTGAAGGAAGCCTGACTCTGCAAAGCCAAGAATCTGCCAGAGGACGGTAAATTAACTCTCTCTATTGCTGATGTTAAAAGCGCATGAAGACTTTTTTGGTAGAAAGATGAAACGCTATAAGGCTTTCAGTTCCAAAATTTTTAAAGTAACACAGCTATTTAACTATCTAACTAAACGGGATATTTTACAACTGATGCTATGAGTACTCTGATTTATTGGGCGATGAGATGTAGGGTCAGTCTGTCCAAATGCAAAGCATTATATTTTCACAAAGACACACTGTAAAAAAAAAAAAAGAAATAACGAAGAGAGAAAACTACCACTCCAGCAAACCAGTTACTCTGTTTTAAATGCTTGTCTGTAATCTTGGGCCCTATCTATAGCTTGCACGTCACCCTGTCAGAGTATAAACTTGAGTGGAACAGAGTGAACGCATCAAAGGAGACTGCACTTGCTTGATTCAGCATTTGATCAAGCAAGCATTTCTGCATGGACATCTATGGGAGCAGCAAGGAGAGCCTATAGGAACATTCCTTAGGAAGCTGGTAAGACTGGCAGGAGCATAGCTGGGAACTGGTGTGAGGAGGAGGAGGAATGTCTGAGCACTGAGCCAACACAAACACAAGTCAGTTCCCTGAATCTGCTCTTCACCCCACAACCGTTGGGTGCATTCCTCTCTGACATCAGCAGCCCACCCAAACTTGGACAACTCCTTTGGCTTCTGCACGGGATGTTTTCTCAGGAGAGTCCTACATTTTATTTATTAGAGGTCCAATACCACAAGCCAAACTCGGAGGGAGTACTCCTTACTCATGTAAGTAGGATTGGGCAGCAAATGGCAGCACAACAGAGCTCACAGATCAACGTCCTCATTCGATATATCCTATGCTTGACTTAATAGACATATTGCCTCCTAATCTGCTTCTCAATATACTTTAAAATTGTATTTGTTGTTCTTCTCTGACGTCTTGCAAAGCTAATAAATGCCAAATCCAACAGAATTTCATGCCCGAAAGAGAAGGCAGCAGATGTTGCCTTCTAGGAAACATAGCCTCATCTAGACTTTGTAAAACTGTATTATTTTCTCACATGTTATCTAGCAGACTTGTGACATTCCTTTCCATTTAGTGGTAACCACATCTAGGTCAACCCATTTGTTTGCTGTTCAACTTGGATTTACATAAAGTAAATCAGGACAAAAAGGAAATTTGATTACATAATTTTATGAAGTCTGATACTTGGAGAAGCTTCACCCAGAACATTTAAGTTACCTCTTCTGAATACTGGACATACAAAAAGTACGCTATCTGAACTCACAAGTAGCAATTATAGCTTCTTTATATAGCTAAATGCTTAAGCAACTCAGCTGTGAATCCCTGTATTGGAAATACAATATAATCTACATTATCTACAAATTCACAAAATTTGTGAAAAAAAGAGTTTTCTAGACATATCACTTATATTATTTGGGAGTGTTATGCAGAAATAATAAAAAAAAAAAGTTTCCTTTCTTATATCACTAAAACTGACATAAAATGATATCCCAACTTTTTGAAATTCTGAAAGGCTGAGATTTCTTTATAGGCCTGGCCTAACACAGAGAATCTCAGTCCAACCCCAAATACTTGTGGCAGAGCAGCAATAGTGACAGATATGTTACCATCACACTGTCAGTGGGTACGAAGTGAGGTAACATATCACTCCTCCAAAGAGCCTGCACTGTTCTGGGAGCTCTTCCATGTCTTCTGAGAAAACATGTAAGAAAACTGCAGGCAAACGAAGCCAACTGCATGCAAAGAAAGGGCAAAGAGGAGACCATGTCCTGGCTACTGGAGCCTTTCCCAAAAGTAATCTGTTGACTTATAGAACAAGACCCTAAACTCCAGCTGAATAGGGGTAGAATGGAGCAAGGTCAATATAAATTATTATTTCTATCACATTTTCATTTTAAATTTCTTTATTTACATTTAAATTCTTAAAATACTATTCCATTGTCATTTTGAAATCATAAATGATAAAAGGCCTAATACACTACCAGCTTTTTAATAGAGGATTTCATTGAAGCAAAACACGCAGACGGTCTGTATTTGCTCCCTAGGGGCAAGCAAGTCATGGCTCTGACTGGCACAAGTAACTGGCTCAGAAACTGCAACCAGAGCTTGCTGCAGTGCTAAGCTGACTTCTGAGAGCAGAACCTCCTCTGCCCGCATGGAAAGGGCACTTCTTTTCTTCTTATTTGACTAATGCTGTTCAACAATTAATTCAAAGTCAAGAAACCAATTCAAAGATGGACTTTTTTTTTTCCTTCCCTGTAGGTCCATCAGGTTAGTATGATGAAGGAATTCTGTCCTCTCTAGCCAGCAGTGGAGAAAGGAAGTGTATGCAAGTGGGGAAGCAGCAAGATGATTGCATCCTATCTGTTTGTCTTTGCTCTCCACAATTGCATTTAATATTCATGCACATTCAGCAGTATGACTCAAAAAGTTAATCCCCAGCTGGAAAATCATAAACATAACTCATGACATTTTCTAACATATTGAGAAATGTAAAAATCCAAGTAGCATTTTGCGTAGTTATATAATGTTTGTATTAACACAGCTGCAGTATGTCTCCCTGGTTTGCAAAAAAAAAACCTAAGTATCACATGATGCAGCCACTCCAATTCAAACTTCCTTCAGGAAAGTAATTATAAAAGCATAAGTGCAAAAGTGACTATTTAAACCAAGGATGCCTGCTTGTTAGTATTATTATTGTTGTCATTGCTTGTTACGATGATTCTTATTATACCTGCTTATTAAACCTGGTTGGTTTAAGGGGAGACCTGTCAAACGAGGACTTGATATAACACATTAAAACTTTTTGTCCAATTTTAGCCTTCACTAAAACCAAAGCTCACTCTGCAAGATCCAGAAAGTCTGATGGAAAAGTTTTAAAAACATTTTGAAATTGCTGACTTCTACAACTTTGCATCTAGCAGACAGCACCAGAAAATTGACATTTCCCCGAGGGACAAAGCTCAGTGCAACACAATGAAAAAAAAATGCTCCAAAGCTTTACACCACCCTCCAAATATAAACAGCATGTCTTTAATTTCCCTTCCAATTGGATCTCAATTATGTGAAAATGACTAATAAGCCTAATGGCAGTGCTGCTTAGTCACATTCCTGTTATTACTCAAGGAGAGCCAGTCAAAAGAAGCAGAATTTACAGCTAGTTAGGTCATCAGGCAAACTATAGTACTACTTTGATGTGTTTCAGCACATAGGCTGTAAATCCAGGTTCTACCATTGACCTCAGGAAACTGGATAAAAAACAGTCACAAAGAGATTGACACAGAAAGCAGAGCAGACAGGCCAACTTTGATACGTTCAACCAAATATCAGAAATTATCCTCCTCTGTAGGCTCAGCTCCATTTCCCTGTGGGAATCTTGCAGACCCTCCCAAACCCCTTTCTCTTCCTTTGGATTTCATTACAAAGAGTTCTGAGAATTTAATTAATTAATGGAAGAAAGTCCATGGGTTTTTTTCAATATTTGCAGAATGCTTTTATTTTGTCACTGATGCCTATGTTGAACCCAGAGGTACATATCCCCTTCTCCTAAACCACATAGGCCTCAAGGCTGTGTTCTACAGACCGTGTCCCACTCCATGGAAAGAAAAATATGATTATTTTTAATTTCCAGAAGTTTTCTGAACTTATACTATTCATACATGCTACAAAGAAGCAGCCTGCTATACGCGAGAGTCAATTAGAAGATGATGCTTTGTAGTGTTCTATGAACACATAGTTTAAGAAAAAAATATGCAAAAGAGGGGGAATAAATCAAAGATTATCTATCTTCACATTTCATGTACCATTTTATACCTTCTAAGAGACAGCCATTAGAAAAGAAACACTGACAACATATTGCCTTTACCATTGCTACCATATAGTTATTGCAGTATATAAACCAAGCATTTGTTGCAGCAAAGCTCAGCATGATTCATTTTATTTATTTGATTTTATATGTCAGTCTAACAGCAAGGGCTTTCAAGAAAAATAAGTACCACACCACTTCTGCAATCAAAATGTTAGTACACACACTGTACTATTTACGCCACATAATGCTTTTTATGTTATAGATCTGCAACATGTTTTTCCCCTAATGTTTTCTTTTCCCTTTTTAAAGGAAAAACATGAGCCATGCCTTCAGTTTTTATACACCAACTGATTATTTGGCCCAGCCAGTAAATTTTAATCAAGCATGGTGATTTTATAAAAAGGAATTGGAAAGGACAGTATGCATAAGCAAGTTTTCCTCCACATTACAGTCCTGAGGGTACTTTAAAGGGATATATTTTACTTCCATGTGTAAAGTTTTGCAGGAATCCCTTTCTCTTTCCTGTACACTTCTGTGAAAGAATAATGGCACTAAAAATTAACAACAGATCCACAGACTTACTATTCATTTTGGGAAAAACCTGTGTCAACCTCCAAAAATCAATTCTAGTCCAAAACAGGTAAATCAGGGATGGTAACTACTACCTGTCATGAGATGCATCCTTAAACATATAAGTTTACTTATTACCCTGTTAACAGCAGGCAGCTAGTCTAAGAAGGACCTTTCCCCTAAACAGGGTTAAAGTCTATCAGGAAACACAGAACCCAAATGAGAAAGAGAAAAAACAAGATTCAGAAGACCAACAGCAGCTGAGGTCGCAAAAGCATTTTGTAGAAGTGTATTTAGACTCCATGTGCTCCATACTTACACCCCTTAAAATGGAGCTGCATAAACCTTTTGGAGATATTGTAAAGATAACGGCACTCATTGCTCAGAGGTGTTCCCAAAGCAGTACTGCTGTGATAAAAGTCAAGAAAGTATAGAGAAAACAGGAAAACACAGCATTTTCCTTTAAGCCAAGGAAAATAGTTTCTAATACTCCTTTCTCAGACACAGCTGACTCTGTGACGAGACAATTTCTCACCAGCCAATGATGCTGCTTCATAAACACAGTACCATTCAGGACACATGTGCCTTTTCTATCGGCAAGATCAAAGCCTTAAAATGGTTATGCTCAAGCACCCTCTGAACTGGCAGGGCAGATCTCACATCAATGGACCACCAGAGGATGGACTGCAGGAAAGCAGCATGTATACAATCCTGCAGCCATGACATTAAACTCAGGCTCCGGGGATATTTGCCACCCAGCAGCTCAGCTCCCTCCAACCTCACCCATCTGATCCCTCTTCGCTGAGGCTGTTCAGTTCTGAGTTTCCTGCTCTCCTCATACAGGCATATACCTGCAGAAGACTGACAGTCTATTGCACTCCATTACTCTGCCACTGGAGTATAACATTTTCACCATCTGTGTTTTTACAGCTTTATGCGAAGTATCTATGCATGGCAATAGATTTTCTGAACAAACATTTGGAAGCATCATTTCAAATGAGATTTTTTTATATCTAGAAGAATTTATAAAAATTACTGAAAAAAATGTAAAGTGCCATGAGTTTATACTTACTATTTGTATTTTATTAACTGCCTTTGGCATTACCAAGCTTTATATAAGGCAGAAATGCAATTATGAAGTAAGCCTGATAAAGTGATGAATTTCATTGTGTGCATAAACTTACAAACATTAACTGAAAGCTTTCTGTCAACTCTCCCCTTAGACACTACCTATTTGTATTTGTTTTGCCATAACATAAATTCAGACTGGGCTTTAAAGAAGCATTCCAGGTCACTTCTCTTTGTTTCTCTGAAAAAATCCAGATATTTGTACCTTGGATTGGCAGCTGTTTTTCCTTCTTGCCTTTTCATTCTCTCAAAATTAGAAACACTTTGGTTCAACTAACTATCAATCCAATTACTCTCACAGCTTAATTGATTAACTTATTTGAAAGGAAAGCAGAATGGACATGGACAGAGAAGAGTCCAGTGCTGAAAACAGTAGATGACTCACTTCATAATGAAAAGACACAGTGTTCGTATCAAAGTCAAATAAACAAGCTGTTTCCTGTGCTACATGTTTTAAAGTTAGAAGCCTGCTTCCATAGAGCAAAGAATGTACCGCTGCCTAACAACACGGCCTGTAACAAAAATATCTAGTATAAAAAAAAATAATTTTACAGATGAAATTAAAATACTCTTTACTCAGCAATGCTAAGAGAAACTTTACAGGACAACAGCTAACAGCTAAACCTCTTAGAACCAGAAAACAATAGAGTATTTCTAAAACTGCATAAGAGGAATCATCCTGAGAAAAACAATCGAATTAAATAAGTGCTTACAGGCTACATGTATAAGTATTTAAGGTCTGTACGTATTCAGGATCCATTCATTCTTCCTTTAGGATCAGTTGAGTGAAGCTTAAAACCCTGGAAATGTACTATTACTTCTCTTTCATTGCTCTGATTTTTCAGACTTATTTGGAAAACAATCACATTTATATTGGTTAAACAAATATTCTCATTGATTTAGAAGCAACAGAACTTCTTGCACTAATACCCTAGATATGCCCAAAGAATCACACATAACACGTAATACTGGGGAGAAAGAACTGTCTGACCACAGGAGAAAAGAGACAATGTACAGAAAACCTGGAGGAAAAAGGAGCTGCAAAGTCCATAACTACAGAATGAATTCAGTGTGTAACTGCTGTTATGCATAGGATCAAATCAATAGCTTAGAAGTTAACTGCCTTTCAAATATCACAGCATTCACACTGCCTTATTACTAAAGTCATTCTCCACTGTACTTACATGTCTGAGAAAAGATACATTACAGATTCAGCAACTAGTGGCAAATCTTCCACTTAGAGGTCTTTGAGACAAAAAACCACTGCGGGTTCTGCCAGTTCTTACCTGGCCATTTTTTTTTCCATTCTCTCAGATTTTGTTACTTTTGTTTAAGAAGCCAAGAATTAGGCTGGATTCTCTAAGGGCTCCTCAGACAGATCATTGATTTCTGCCAAATGGCACATACATGCAGGCTTGCAAGGGCACATACCACCGAACCCAGAGATATCCATACATCTTAAAAGTATGAAAAGAAGGAAGGATAATTTTACCATGAGACAGTCATGACATATAGTGGCCTTCTCACCACTCCTAGGATTCAGGAATGCAGATAGCTTTGATGTGTGACCAAGTCCACAAGACCCCAAGCAACAACAGGTCTAAAACAATAAAGAACCTACTCTATTGTCTACCAATAGTCAGACCTTCTTCAGTTTGTCTGAGAAATTATGGTGCTTATTACATGGGTGTAGAGGGAAAATAAGGAGGAAAAAAAAAACCAGCATATTAATTTTTAATTCTATTTAATGTATGTTTATGTTTACCATGTATGCAGCATACACAGCAGAGGAAAATGAAACCTTTTTAAAGATGGACTGGAGTCATAGTCACCTGATGACTTGGTGTATCTGATCTGCAGTATTTGCAAATCTGGCTAGGGGCACAGGAGGATGTGATATGTTCCTTTCATGTTTGTTTTTCTTTTTTTTTTAAATCACCTTTATTCAAGTGACTTAGTCTATATATCATTCTGGAGAAGAACACTAAAAAGCTATGAATAGAAATATCAGGGCTAATGAATCAGCAATATACTTACCAAGCTAAAATACATAATATGCAATTATTTTTTTCTTTAATGTTGGCAAATAAATTAAGAGTGCCTGCTGCACAGCTAGACCACCTTTTAGGTGGAGGAGGGAATAGCAAAATCAAATCTCCATTTAAGAGTGATTTATTTCCCACTAGGGCAAACACAGGCTCCTGCTAAAAAGCGGGCTCAATTTTATTTTCAACTCACTAATGAACTGTAAATCCTAAAACAAATTGCTCTCACTTACATGGATCTTCAGCTCCTTCCTGCTTCACCTTC
This sequence comes from Jacana jacana, assembly GCA_013400555.1. NCBI lineage: Eukaryota > Metazoa > Chordata > Aves > Charadriiformes > Jacanidae > Jacana > Jacana jacana. The sequence goes on from VZTM01008062.1 coordinate 26,196, forward strand.
TGTTTCACCACCTTTCCATACAGTGAGGCAGATGCAGCTGGCTACATCCCCTGCAGCATGATAGTCTTCCTCCCCACAGCCTCATGTCCTGATGTTGGTCATTACATGGGTGACGAGGTTGTTGATGGGCAGACTCATGACATCCTTGACATCCTCCCTCCTTCCCTCCTGTAACTCTAGGGTAGCTGTGCAGCCAAGTTCACCCAGGTTCAAGTCACCTGTGGCAGATGGCAGCACACATGTCCATGACAGCAAGTGGGGAACCAGCTGGAGATCAGTCATTAACTTCCATTTCTCCAATGACAAAGTAATCTTTGGTTCCTAGGAGTTCAGTATTGAAGCCTAATTCTCTTAGAAACCTAAGTTCAGGGCATTCCTGACAAAAAGGCTCATCTTCAGCCTTCTTCAGGAAATCATGCAGAAACACAACTCCAATGCCACGCTTCCGCACGCATCTCTGATTGAGGGCTTCACACGGCTCATTAAAAGGAGTTGTTATGAAAGAGCTTATCAGGGGCTCTCCTTCACCTGTTCTGCCTGCAGCAGATAAAAGGAATCCTTCAGCAAGAGATAAGAGTATTACCTACAACATGGCTCATGTTCATTCAGCTATTGCACCTCACCCAAAATGAGAACGAATCTGAAAGAACAAACCATAATTACTAAAACTTCACTGTAACTTCTGGTGTAAACCCTTTCTGCAATGTTCTGCTACCCGACCACTGTTATTTCTAAAAGCACATTCATAGAACCCACAATGGGCTCCTGCTCTGCTGGGCACTGCGCACGCACACAGTAAACAGGCACCTTCCTTCCTCAGGGAGCTCACAACCCAAACGACAATTCAGCAATTTCTGAATATTTCAATGTAAAATGAAGTATTAAAAACACATGCAATAAGAATGATTGCTCCATTTTAAATCTAAAAGGATACTTCTCAGAAGAGGATCTAAATAATGCGCTGTCTCTGGCACGAACTGATTCTACACCACTATGGCGACAAGTAACTTCTCCTTAGAAAGCTTTTATAACCACCACTCAAAACTTAAGAACGTGAATTAATACCATAATAAACATATCACAGAATATATGAGTGTGTATCACACTGATGTCTGTCATGGCAAACCTGGTGAGGATGAAGGACTTTCTGGAGTTATTCCATGTGAGTGTATTTGTCCCAGAGACTTTTCAGCAACAAGTTTACCATTTAAAGTCTTTAGATAGTCAGGAAAAAGAGCTTTCCTAAAATAACCACCCAAAAATGGTTATGCCATGTATGACATTTTCCAAAAATGGTTATGCAGTGTATGATACTTTCAAGTAAAAAAGGCCTGAATAAGTGTAATATCTCAGAAATAAGAAGAATTCTTTTATATCAAACAAAATTGGAATGTATGTCAAATTGATTTACACTTTAATATCAAGCACAGAATTCAAAAACTCTACCACTCTACCAACTGAACAAATAAGGGGAGGTTGTCAGTGAAAAATTTATTTGGCTAAAGTTTTGAGAATTTTAATAGCAACTTCAAAATTGAAAAAAAAATCAAAATTGAAACCTATTTGGAACAAAGTATTTCATGTTTCAATTTATATGTTATTATGGTTTATTTCTGTATGTATATAATATAAATTTAAAAATCAAGCAGCAAGCAATTTTAAAAGAAAACCAGGACCATGTTGTTTCAAAAACACAATTTTCTCACATGACCGGAAACCTGCCTTCCCTACTTTTTCTCTCCAAAACAAGCCAAATTGCATTCTGATAGCACAGCATTTTCAGAAAAATGGCTTTACTTAACCTTTTCCAAGCAGCACATAGATAACAAGAACTCTAACTATGTTTCCCCAAAAGCGTCTGGTAAAGGATAGTCTGCCGACTTCAGCTCTTCTTCCTCCCCTAGTCCATATCATTACTGCAGGACAATATGCTGACCACTGTCCATTTTTTCTCCAGAACTTCTTTCCTGTTGAGCAAATATCTTAGATACTCAACTCCCTGACTTTCATGAGAGGGAGGTTAACACTCGAATTACAAATATAGCCACAATTAATATAGAGTTTCTAAGCACTCTATGATAAACTACACCCTGGCCCACACTTCAAAACATTTTTTTAAAATGATTCATATTTCTCAGAAAGGCTAAGGCCTGTAAGTTCTCTACAAACTATATAAGATGAAAATAGGAACAGATTCTGAACACTGAAGCACTACCTTTGAAATTCAGTATCATTTTAGGCGGGTATACCCTAAACCAAGGCTGATTTCATTTCTCATCTAACCTGGTGGAAATTTGCCAGTTGTGCCTCTTCGAAATCCAAACTAAAAGAAAGATCTCTACAACCAACACTAAAAAAAGGCATGGACATCTTATCCAAGGGTTTCTAGTACCACAGAAACACATTGGAATAGGTGGACTGAATTTTAAATGCATTGTACCAACATACTAACTCTGTTATTCACTCTCTGCAAACACCTGCAATTTCTTTCCATGCCGTATTTTCAAGGTGACATAAAAAGCAGGCCCAAATTGTCCAAGTTGCTGCTTAAACCTTATTCCATGGGAAACTGAGCTAAAAAGACACTTCAAAAACTTCAATCAAAATGAGTATTCTCTTACCTCCTAAAATCGGCTATTTATTCCAAAATATCTTTTGGGCCATATTATTAGGAAATGACGCTAACAGTTCAGCAATTTAACCCTGCGTATCAGAAGCTCATTCAGAAGAACTCAAGCAAGGACAGTAATTGAATTTGCACAGTGTGTGCAAGGTATTGAGAAATTCGTCAAGCAATTAAAAGGCCATGCTATGAAGGGAGAGTGACAGCCTTTTTCCTAGTGTAGCTTTAAGACAAAGCAAACTAGAATGAGGCTCTTTTTCTTTCCAGAGGAATTCAGGGACCATTTTATTCAATCAAACAGCTGCTCCTGATCTGAACTCTTCTGACACAGCAAGGTCTGGAAGAGAAATAACACCCTACCATTGACAATAACTGTTATGGTATTGATGCTTTGGACTAGAGAAAGAGGTGTATCTAGCAGGCCTTCTGCTAGTGAAGTGGTTTTTTCCTTTCCCTATGAAACTGGTTCATTTATTAAAAGCATTGTGGCAGAAGTGGGCTTCTGCAATAGGCTTGCACCTGGCCCAAGAGATGCAATGACAAGGTCCTGCAGCAGATGTTCACCTCTCTTGTGCCCATAAGGCTACCACAGGCAGGGTCTGAAGATAAGCCCACACCCAACTTGAACTGTGTCTCCTTTACTCTGACAGCACTTCCTGTCTTTGTATGGTGTCAAAAGACAACCCTTCTAGCAAAACATGACAAGAATTCAATGACAAAGGCAGCACAAACATAGCAATTATCATTGATTATCTTCTTACAAGTCTGCATCGTGAAAAAGACAGACAGTGTGGTTTTCCACAGCAAAAGTAAGTTCTACAACAGCACTCAAAGCTGCAAGGTTAGCACATTTAAGAGTACCTCCAGCCTTCAAACACAGATTACTGGAATTTGAAAGACTAATTCATTCTATTTAAGAAGAAAGGATCGCTCTCCTTGTTGACAGTGCCTGTGGAGGCACCACCAGCTCACAGAGCCTGTAGCCCTGACTAACAATCACAGAATCATAGAATGGTTTGGGTTGACAGGGATCTTAAAGATCATCGAGTTTCAACCCCCCTGCCAGGGGCAGGGACACATCTCACTAGAGCAGTTTGCTCAAAGTCCCATCTAGCCTGGCCTTAAACACTTCCAGGGATGCAGCATCCACAGATTCTCTGGGCAACCTCTTCCAGTGCCTCACCACCCTCACAGGAAAGAATTTCTTTCTGGTATCTAATCTAAATCTCCCCTCTTCCAATTTAAAGCCGTTATCCCTAGTCCCGTCACTACACTTCCTGACAGAGAGTCCCTCTCCAGCTCTCCTGCAGGCTCCCTTCAGATATTAGAAGGCTGCTATAAGGTCTTCCTGGAGGCTTCTCTTCTCCAGGCTGAACAAGCCCAGCTCCCTCAGCCTGTCTTCATAGGAGAGGTGCTCCAGCCCTCTGATCATCTTCATGGCCCTCCACTGGACCCATTCCAATAGGTCCATGTCCTTTCTATGTTGAGGACTCCAGGGCTGGAGACAGTACTCCAGGTGGGATTTTACAAGTGCAGAGTAGAGGGGTAGAATCACCTCCCGTGACCTGCTCTGCCAAAGCAACTCTAGAAGAGCACGTGCTTCTGCAAAGCAGCCACTGGGAAAATGTGGGGTGGCTATACTCTATGTGGTGACAAGGGCCTCACTGGCAGAGCGTGGACTTTCATCTTGGGACATCTCCTGTCAGCTTATCCTCAGCTGCTTTTTCTGATTTTGAAAACTACCAGCCAGAGTGCAAAAGAAAAGGGAAAATGTTTTAAGTAACAATTTTTGTTGTAGCGACAATACAACCAGCAATATATGAAGGCATGCAAAAGGCATTGATAAAGCAAAGAGCTCATATAAATAATACCTATTGCACGTATAAGCATAAAGTAGTATAACAGAGATTTAAACTGCCAGCTTGCTAAAGAGAACAGAAAACAGGAATGGAGGGAGACACTTTAAGATCAACAGGGACATAAACTCCCGGGAACTTGTCACTGTGCAAGTATATAGAAGACTGAACATACAAAAATATTGAAATGAGATGCACAACTTGTCCAACAAAGTACCTTATACTGTATGCAACTACATGGCCTAGAAATTAGTGTAAAACCCGCAACTCACTGACCTCCTTCATCACACACCAACCACCAACCAATCAGCACTCAAAATACCTAGTGGAGCAACCAGAGTGGGGTGGGCAGGCATAAGGTTATTCCACCATGAGCATCCCAAGAGCATCCCCCTGAGTGCAGCACTGCATCCTCCAGCAGCACAGGAGGCAGGCAGGTCACTAAAGAGCCACTCAGGCCATCTCCAGCAGCTTCTAGGTTGGAGGGATTCAGCAAATTGTAAGCAAAATGCAGCCCTAGGTGCACAAAGACCAACCATCAAGCCTCATTGCATGAGACAATCTGAAGATAAGAAGGCATCAGGCCAAGTTCAGAGAAAGGCAATTAGCATAACAAATTGGAAAGGGAAGAGATGGCATGAGAAGAGACTGCTAGAAATTAATCTAGGCAGTAAAAAAGGCAGCTGAAGAATAAGAGCTGATTTAATCATATGAAATAAATAACTGAGACCTTTCCAAAAAAAAAAAACAACAAACAGAAGGTGCGGTAGTAGAGAGGAGGTAAAACTGCATGAAAGTAATCCAATAACTGCACGGAAAAAGATCTTAAAAAGAAAAATTTGAATGTAAAAGTATTTTTCTCCGGCTAAGGCTGTGTTCCACACATTAAAAAAACATTTCTCCAAATCATAATTTGTTCCTGTAGATAAATTCACTCTGAAATAGAGCCCTCCTGTCGATAATTACAGGGAGTTCACTTTGCTACTCCAAAAACAAAATTTAAAATACATTTATCCCTCGAGCCCCACAAAATTTGAGGTACTAAAGTCAGAATCGGCTCATATGAACACAGCTCCAATAAACAAGCTGTTTCATGACAGGCCAGACATCAAGTCACAGCCAAAAAACAGCTTTATATAACAACCTATTTCATCAGAGATGCTTGTCACAAAATGCTCCAGCCCAACTATGTGCTTTGGGAATCCAACCCCTAGGGACCAAATGTATCCAACAAAACTCACATATCCATAGCAAAGAACTAAGACTCTAGCAAGGACAAAAAAAGATGACTTACTACACAGAGAAGTTGATGTTGCTATCTTCAGAACATACTTTCCTGGAATCACCCATCACAAAGCAAAATTATTTGGACTGTCAGAACAAATGTGCCTCTGCAAATCATTGACTGGACAGATTATCGGAAAACTCATTCATTTCACTTGCTGCTTTTTTTTGTGATTTCACCCCTGCTCTCAACTCCTCAAAAGGAGATGAATGTTCCCCCTTGAGGGAAGAAGCAGGGAGTACCCCTCATTCTGGTACCCAGTTGAGGAAAGATTCCCACACAGTGGCAGAAAACTTGAAAAAGCTGCTCATTTTTTAGCCACAAATGAGATGGAGCTTCAGGAAAGGAATCAGAAGGTGAGAACAGAAATCAGAAGGAAGTCTCTGTCCAACAGCCCCAGGCAGAGCTTCACATGAGCCATGCCATGGGCTCCACTTCTTAAAAACTCCATGAGTCTTAAAAATAAGAGATGGTGACTGATTATAATATTACATATTATTATATATAATATTAAATGCCATATATAGGTACACATATGCATAGACACATTAAGGCAGCAAAAGAAGTTCAGTACCACTGAGCAGGTGCAGAAGTCAAGTTCAGTTCCACACCAGGCACTGCAAAGGAAAATCTAGGATCTTGCACCTCTAATCTAAAGGTGATTTTAGCACAGGACTGTGACTGAATATAGAACTCCACTTGGGGGGGAGGGCGTGGAGAAAAAAAGAAAGAAAGAAACTTAATAGTAAAATAAGTCTGCAGTTGGATTACAGTACTGGATTGATTTGATTTTGGTAGCCGTGCATACATGACAATTGACGTAACACCAAACTAGATTAAAACCAGAAGAAAACTAAACAAAGCAAACCTCCTAATCAGATGGAGAATCCCACTAAATAAATCCAAACTCTTGTACCTGCAAACCACACGCAGCATAAACTGCATCACCTTCCTCTGCTTTCTCTTCCAAACATTTGTTTGGTTTCTAATCACTTTGGTTTATATATCAAGGTAATTCACTCTCGTAAAATTTGGTTCTGTCTACTCTTTGGCTTGGAGAACGTAGGTAAAATTTGCAGTTCAAAGATTGAGACTGACTTCTAGATTTTGCTTTGAGAAAATGTTAAATATAAGCAAATTAATGCAAAACACACATGTATTTAGCTACTGTGCCAAATAATTTCACCTTGAATACCTGCTCATATTTATTTTTAAAAATACTCATTTTAGTATATGCTGATTAAATTATAGAATCTAAACAATTATTTGCACAAATTGAAAGCCCTGAGCGGTTTCAGATAAATCAGACAAGTAGATTTGGATCAGCAATTCTTCGTAAATCATACGCCTTGATAAACTTTGGATCTCTTTATTGTAGCACTCTAGCAGCACATTCCTGGCAAAGCTTTATTCTACTGCATCTGTGTGCTCCACTGCAGTCCAATAAAGCTTGCTAAATTAATGCTGCACTTATAATTCTGTTTGTATTCAGTGAACTAAATCCTATCAAAACAAAGAGCTGGTAATTCAGAGAATTAACTTTGATGTCAACTCTACGAATCCTAACAGCTAGGAAAGGTAACACCTATGAAGGACTCCATCTCATTGCAGTCCAACTCTCTGGCTAAATCACTAATTGTTCACTTCCTTCAAAGTTAGTGTCAAAAACTAAATCCTACCTTATACAACTTCTCATCTGTAACATAAATTTGTTCATATTGCAGAACTATTTTCCACACTGCCAGGCTAATTTTGGTGGTAGTTTAGCTCATCCCATTTCAAAAGAGATCCAGAAGCAAAGCATCATGAGCCGAGAACACAGATTTGCTGCCCAATGCACTAAAATTATTGTGTATAACCTTCCTCTGTAATACAGTCCCGAAAACTACCAAGTAGTAGTACCAGTGTCAACTACAATTTAGATGAAGTTAAATACTTTAACAAAAGTAGGGCTGCAATTTCATTAAATATCAAGAATTTACAAAATTTTCTTCTCACAACTAACAAAAATTGAAAAACAACAAAATTACCAGCACTGAAAAAACAACCACCCTAGTTGCAATTTAGTGTTCCCTCCTGTGTTGAACAAATGCAGTATCTCTTTCGAATTCAAAGTTTATAGCTCTTTTTGATACCCAAGGGCTTTTTAAAAATCAAATTAATTCCAATCTTTATCTGAAAATAAATGTCAACAGACGATAATATACTGGGTTTTTTAATGAAAACTAAAGCCATCATTTGCAGTGCTTTTCTTGCAAACCTCTCTGTGGTTTGACCCTGACAAATTCCAGGAGGTGTCTGGAAGTAACTGGAAGTAAGTTCACTACAAAAGCTTTCTGTATGTTCTAATGACTTTGTGTTCTATACACCACAGCCAGGACACTGACAAAAGCCAATCTGAATTTACATGCTCACTGACAAAAGCCAATTTGAAGTCTAGAAGAATCAATAAAGAAGCAGGGAAAAATTCTGTGTGTGCCAAACAAAAGTAAAGGAGTTTTTGTGTGTTTCAGTCATGCAGAGATTTATATCCAGACTCTCTCCTCCAAGTCTGCGATGTTGGATTAATTAAATGCTACCTGCCAGATACAGCCAACTGCTGCAGGTAGGCTAATACCATTGCCTAATTTAGACCTAGTTCAGGTAACTCCATACAATACGATAGGCAGTGAGCAGATGAGATATAGCTGAGTCGGATTCAGATCTCAAAGTTAAATTTCTAAATTCCTAAGCTCAAATCAAAATTGCTCCTCAGTCACATCAGTGGAAAGCTATGGGACCTTGTTTCTTGGAAGCAAATTAAGATTCCATATTACTTGTGACTTAATCTCTCTCACCATAGTAAAAAAATTACGAAATTACTACATTAATTTACTGTATTAGAAAGAGTCACAATTAATATCAGCTTTATAATGCTATAATACAATGGGGACTGTCAAATTCCTTCCCATAATTATCCTGCTTCTTTTGACCCTACTCACTGACCGAGCAGATGCCAACATGACCAACACTTACCGCTTCGGAAGCGTCACAGCAGTTACCAGCAGTCAGTGCTGAGTTACAGCCGGGACAGCACAGAACACGCACCGACTGCCTAGGGCAGCTTTGCTAGTCATCCGTTCAGATTACAAGCCCAATTTGTCAGGTCTAAACCAATTTTTTATTTTAACCCACTGCCAACCACTATTTTAACATGACTCTAAAGCAAAGCCCTTAATACCCTGCTAATGGAGTGGAAGATTTTTAGGTTCTTAACTGTTATCCTCCACAGCACAGTTCACAAGTAGCAGTAAACTGTAATAATAACACTGAAAAGACTACCATCAATAAAAAATGATAGGAACCACAGTACAGACTAAACAGACTCACCGCTCCAAGATTTCAATGAATTTTTGGACAAGCTCAATTCTTGCTCTGATTTATTCTAGCCACCATTCTGCTTCCACAGCACTGGAAATGAAGCCCTCACAGTCCCTACACATTTTGTTTACTCAGTCTATTTTGCTTATAATCAGAAATTACCCATTTATGTTATAGATGTACAGGTTCATACATTAGGGGTAATATCCTGTAAAATTAATCCACTGAAGAGTGAACGGAGCTGTTATCACCGCTGAAGCGCCTTAAAACCTGGGGATAAAAAAGTATAACTTTTATACAGTGATGTGCATTAAAAATTGGCAAACACATTAGGCTCTTACCAGGAATGGACTCCAGCAAATGCAAGAAACACACATTATAGCCAAGAGCTGAATGATCATTTCAAAATGATGAGATCTGCCTTGTCTTTGTTGACTTTTAAATTTGACTCTTAAGAGGGTAATTCCTGTGACAGCATTGCACAAGAATGAAATAGCAAGGGCCAGTAACCCAAGGCAAGAAAAAAGTAAGAGATAAAATCTGTCTTCCCAGTCCTCAACATGTTCTGTTTTATAGAAGCACCAGGTCCTCGATGCTTGAATTTGATAGGCTCTAAATCTAAGAATAGGCAGCAAAGCTATAAGAACAGCAAACAGACATACCATAGTCAACATCATTTTCACATGTTTAGAAGTCATTTTTGTAGAGTGAAATATTGGCTTAGTGACTCCAATGCACCGTTCAACGGCCATCACGCTGCCCAGGAAGAGCGGGCACAAACCAAAGAAAACCATGCAGATGCCAAAAACACTGCAAAGAATGTTGGACTGGTTAAATCGAATCCAGTCTTTATCTGATGCATATACAAACACTGCAATGGCTCCGTTGATGAGGTGGCCGAAGAGATCTGTGACGACCAAACCACTAGCAAGAAGCAAAAAGGAGGCTTTCGATTTCTGTCTAAATCTCTGGTACGCCTTCAGGAGAATTGCTATTGCAAGACTGTTGGACAAAATTCCCACTGTCATGAAGATTATTGAAAAGAAAACCGAGATCTTCTTCTCTGTGTGGCAGGTCGTGTTTTTGAAGATTCCAAATCCAGCCAGCCCTGGTGATTTCGAACCGTTCATGGTTAAGAAAGGAGAGGCAGCCCTCAAAACATTTCAGCGGTCTTGCAAACAAAAGGCATCTGCAATATTAAAAACAAATATACACACACTGTAAACGGCATACCACTGTTCAAATGACATTTGAAGCAGAAATTCCACAATATTAGTCTGTGGCACAAATCTAATTTTGAGGTTTTCTGAGTGATATGATATGGCATCATATTTTAAGCGCATCAGTCAAAGGATAAAACAATTATCTGCATTCATTACACAATGCAGATGTAGCGTACAGTATCCGTATAGTCCCTGCACGTATGAGATATAAAAATAATGTATAAAATATATACTGCTCACGTACATGTAACCAGAAAAAAACATGTAAAACATTCTGCTGGTTAAACTACGTACATAAACAAATGTTTGTGCAACATACTCCTACAATGAAAGTATTTACTCAACCACAGTAAAAGTTAAAATACTCAAATTGGAGTGGTTCGAGATGATAATCACACTCCATTTTTCTTCTCACTGTTAAGTATTTATTTTCAAAACAATGTCCTAACATCTTCCAAGTAATTCTCCTCTCACAATTCAATGTTTTAAAGCTTCAACACGACCAACACTGAAGTCTCCAGCCCCAGTTGCCCCACTGAAGCACAAACTTGTATTTTTGACTCTCGCTTATTTAGAAGCCAATTCTGCAAGTTGCTTTACACTTTATCTCCCATCTCTACTCTCAGGACATTCCTGCTGGCAAAAAAAAACTTCCCACGCAGAAAAAAAACCCAACAAAAACAAGCTCAGGCTTTAATAACGCATCATACAAAGAGGTGGTCGAGTCTCCCAAATACTGAGCTAGAACAGACAGCGGCCAAGCAGAAGCCAAAGGTATTTCCGAAGTTCACGACGGCTACACGGCAGCGCAGCCGGGCAAACTCCCCGGCAGAAGCACCTTCCCTTCCCGCCTCCCCGGGGCCGGGGATGGGGGGCGGGAGGGGGCGCACCGAGGGAGCGGCGCGCTGGGAGAGTGCACGGATGGGAGCACCGCACCGCGGGGAGAGGCACCGGTGGGAGCGCCGTACGGGGGGAC
>VZTM01008072.1:0-23248 GCA_013400555.1 Jacana jacana
TGCTGTAAATACAAAAAAGCATCCACTAGGGATTACCTGTACCCCTGCTCTGCCTTTCTCCTGGCCTCTGCTTTTGTAAGGTTCTCCCTAACTCTACTCATTTTCAAGCATATTTTAAAATTGAAAAATTTTCATTCAAAATTGAAATAATAAGACTAAAATGTAAATGTAGTCAGGGAAATGTTTTTATAAAAATAGTACATTCCTACCATAAACTTCTGTTGTCTGTGTATTTAGTCTTATCTATTTACGGAGCTTCATCGTCTCAGGTATCATTAGCAAAACTGTTAATTATTGTCCCAAGTCACAGTAATTGCTTCACACTGCTACCTACATTCTCTCTGAACCTTACTATTGAAGGTTGCACAATCTTGACTCCAGGTAACCAGAACAAGTTTGCAGAGCTGGTAGTTAAAGAACTTTTACATGAAAATTGTGATCTGAAATCAACACGTTGCATTGAGAAAGCACCTTTAAAAAAGTTGCTTTCCAAAATAGAATCTGGGCTACCACACATTTACAAAATGCAGAGGAACAGTCCACTGGGAACTTACTTTAGAACCAGGACACGAGTCATGAAAGCACTGCAAAAGGTATATGCATGCAAGTAAACCGCAATGTATCAGCTATCTGTGCTGGTTTTATTGCATGGCCTGTGTAACAACCTAAGAGCAGAAGTTGGGGATTTTTTGGAGGTATTCATAGAACTGATTTACCTGTTATCTCTTCTGAAGTATTTCAAACTTAATGTAAACTTATGACCAGAATTATTAATATTGCCTTAACATTTAGAGGAACATATAGCCGCTTTACTGGTTACACATGCTTTTTCTGGATGTCAAGAACCCATAGCAACACCTATCTGTAATCTGTTCATATCATCTTTAAAAGACAATTACCTCATGTCTTGGAAAATATGGACATATATGATTGACAGTATATGACAGTTAGAAGTTATTAAACATCAGAGGAGATGTGTTCTTCTCAAGTCATGGGACTGCAGACCAGGTCTCACTCGCTGAACAGTGCATGATACAACTACATGCTTCAGAGTAATACAAAGCATACAACTGCTCCTATCCACATCTGCAGATGATTCATTGTTGACTTAAGGGACACACAATCTAAGTCATGTTGATGTTCCATGAACAATGTACTGCCCAAAAATAATGTTCCATATTGGTTTCAGTAATTTAAGATGAGGCACAAGTCAGTGTGATTAACAAAAGCAGGAAACAGCAAAAAAGCAGGACATGACACATTTGCTGGAAATTATTTAGAGGGGAAAGAAATAAGGGAGATTGGTTGGCAATGGACAAGGAGCTAGTAGCAAGAATACATTCCTGATGACAGAAGACAGATGGACATAGAGAGAAATGAAGCTAAGACAGAAACAAGGGAGCTGGAGAGGGATAAGTGAGGCATCAAAACAGAAAAGAAAATGAAAAAGTGTGAGAAAATCAATGCAGCCTTGTGACTCAAGAGCAGGTGTGAAAGGTGGCAAATATGATAAAGGAATATACAAGCTGGCACAGAAGTAGTGCATTAATGTGAAGCTAGAGCTGTACCAGGACTCAAAGCTGGGAAGAAACCTAGAGCTGAAGGCCTAGCAGGGCAGCCAGTCAAAGAGTCACAGTCAGCAGAGTTAAGACTGAAAGCATTTGACTAGTCAGCAGAAATGGCTGAGCAACACAAAAACTATCAGATACTGATAGTGTGGAGGTGGTAAAGGATTAAAAGAAGAGGTAGTGGGTGTGCGGTGGTGATGGGAGTGAGGACAGCTACTGAGATTCTAGAGAAACAATGCTTCACTAAACTTGGGGCGAAGAGAAACTTTTATGCATAATGAAAAAGAAGATACCCTGTATTGGCTGATGAAATGCAGAAGTGCAACTGGATTCATTACCAAGACAAATCAAAACAAAGGCAAAAAATTGGAAGAAGGACAAATAATGCTTTGTTCAGAGACATGCAAGATAAGATACAGCCTTTTTCTCTTAAGCACAGGCATTCTCTTTTCCTTTTCCCAAGACTGAAAAACACCAATGTAATACATAAACTAGGCTCTATCGTACATCTGGTGTGTCTTGTGAAGTTAAGCAATGCTACCACATTACTCTATTTAAGGTAATATGAAATAAGGTATTTCATTAAGGTAATGAAATATCCAGGAAAATCAAATTAGCCTTACTATTGCTCTGGCTAATTATTGCAGGTTCCATTGTTCAATAATAAACAGGACCAGAAGAACTAAGTACTTAGGGGTAGAACCACAGTACCAATCACAAAAATATTTCACAATTTGAAATTAATACAGGCATTTCCTCAAACAATATGCACGTTCATAAGCATGCGTGTGTCTACATTGTTTCTTTGCTTCTGTAACATCTACAAACAGCAGCATAGTTCAAAAATTCACTTTTCTGGCATGCAAACAGAAGTTCATGTTTCAACTTGTAGAATTCCAACTTTCAGAACATTAATTTATGATTAATCTGAAAATACATGCACAAGATATACATCTATATTAAATCAGCTATGCTTATATTAGAAACATTTACCTGAACAATTTAATTAAAATGCCTATTTATATGGAATTTCCCCAAAAATCAGTCAAGAGGAATGAAAAACATCCAAAGTAGTAGTTCCTGTTCACTTAGACTTCTGAGATCATTGCACTAAGGCAGCACAGAAGGGGAATAGCTACTCTCTACATCAAATTTATTTTTTTCTATGTAAATTATGGTAGAACATACACACAGCTTTATGCTTTCATTTCTACATCTACCTGTATTTCAGGTGGTTGTCTACTTAAATCACAAAAATATCCAGGCCCATCTAACTACTTGTGTGTTTGTCAGGTTTTTTACAAAAACACAGGAAGACCAGGACTATATCTTACTCAATGATATGAAAGAAGTAGAATATATTGAGTCTTATTACCCTACCTAAGCATCATATAGAACAACGGGCAAAGCAGCATGCTATCTAAGTAAACAAGGTGGTCTAAAGATATAAGCAGTCAGAGATATTTCTAATATTTTCCCAGCTCCAAAATAAATACAGCCTGATGATCTCACATTTCCAGTTGTCCTTGCTCCATAAGGGAAGGCAAGCCAGGCATCGAGGGTGACAGTGTGGCAGACAGGGCAGTGACCTCCCCCACCACTCAAACAAGAATAGCAGAGCAGGTCCTGTGACAATAACAGAGTTGGGTGAGAGTCCAGATTGCCAGACAAGTCTGTGGCAATGAGGCAGAATTACAGAATCATGGAATCTTCATGATTGGAAGGCACCTTTGAGATCATCAAGTCCAACCATAAACAAACAAACAACAACAAAAAGAAAAACAAAAACCAGCAACAACAAATAAAGAACAACCACCCACACCCAAAAAACCCCCACTACAACAACAACCACACCCAGCAGTCTCAGGCATTAGAGCATGTCCTGAAGTGCCACATCTACATGTTTCTTAAATACCTCTAGGGATAGTGACTCCACAACCTCCTGGGGCAAACCATTCCAATGCCTGATCACCTTCTCAGTAAAGTAATTCTTCCTAATATCTAATCTAAACCTCCCCTGTCACAACTTCATACCTTTTCCTCTGGTCCTATTCACTTGGGAGGACACCTACTTCTCTACAACCTCCTGTCAGGTAGTTGTAGAGGGCAATGAGTTCTCCTTTCAGCCTCCTCCAAACTAAACATGCCCACTTGCCTCAGCCTCTCCTCATAGGACTTGTTCTCTAGACCCTTCACCAGCTTGGTGGCTCTCCTCTGGACACTCTCCAGCACTTCAGTATCCTTCTTGTAGTGATGGGCCCAGAACTGAACACAGTACTTAAAGTGAGTCCTCACGAAACCTTGGAAGGGCTATGACCAATATATATACAGTATATCCAATATATATCCAATATATGACCAGTATATCCAAACAAACAGCAGTCTGGGGGACAGAAACAGGAGAGGTGAAAAATTTAAGATCCACAATGCTTTGTTTTTCTTCTGTGATAGGCACTCAAAACCAAAATACAATCACTACCCTGGATTTTATCTACTCTGAGCCCCAAATACCAAACTCCTGCAGTTGTAACCCTTAAGTCCTGCATTCTCCTCTGTGACACAATCAGGAATAATGCCCCATCTCTGTTCATAAAGCACAGTTTGTATCATGTGTTCCCCAGACAAAAGCATTTTCTCCCTCAGGCATGTCTTACTCCTCCTTTTTGCTTATGGATTAGTTTTCAAAACCAATGAGTAATAATACATTGTACTTAATCTTCAAGGCTTCTCAGAAACTTCAATTCTAAGAAAGATTTCCAGCATGGTATTATTCCCGTTTCCCTGCTCAGGAAGCTGAACAAGGAGGTCCACAGATTTAATGTTCACTGAGCAGCAGAAAAAACCCTGCTCCTGGTCTTCTGCTTAAATTCTAAATAAATTCAGAATTGGTTTAGATCAAATTTCTCAAAAATGTAAAAGGAAAGAATATAGCATGAAATTCATATCCATTGTCAGTTACATCACTGAATGTCACCAGGGATCAGCACTTCTGGTGCTAATTTTAATAAAATTCTGATTAAGCATTTCATTTCATTAAAAATTTCCTTAGTGATGTTCTTAACAATTTTTAGGGGAATTAGGAAGTCATTAATGTAGCCCCAAGCAGGATTAAAATTACTGCATGTCAAATTTTTCAGTTATTTTGCGAGAATGCTGTCCTGGACAGCCTTCAAGGTATTTCAGATGATTACTATAGCCCTGAACATTGGCACAGTGAAACAAATAGTATTTGATCTTTTCTTCCATCATGGCAAGCTGTTAGTCTTTGCTAACACCAAATTCATTTTTCTGCTAGTTCTTTGATATGATTGTAGCTTTTCCCCAAATCACACTAGTAAATGCAGTATATTCCTATAGAATCATCAGCTTCCTAAAGAGGCGCGTCTCTTACATATTTACTACAGTGTAAAAAATCTTCTCTTCTTGCAATGGTATAGTATATAAAACTGAGGATGAAATTATATGATCTTTGCTTAAAATATTTCATCTTGGCAGAAGTATCTTGAACAGATAGGAAATTTTAAACAGTAAATTAATCTCCAATTCCAGAAAAAGAATGTTAGAGCAAAATTCTACATAGTATTTGACAAGTAGATCATCAAATAGCAGAACAAAAAATAGCAAAGAATTTTCAAATGATTCTTGTGCTAAACAGTTCAGTTGTTCAAAGATATTTTAGGGGTTTAATGATTTAAGGATGCAGCCAGCCATCTACAGTAGGTTGGACTTTAAGCTGTTCTTTATGATTACTTGCTTTGGAAAGGAAAAATAGCATTCATAATGGGGCAGATGAAAAAGAAATGAGTGTGAAGAATTGTGAGGGTTAGGGAAAAAAAGACCTAAGTCAGTGAAAAGACATGAGGAGGGAAGAGGTAAGGAGCATCGAAAGTTTGATTCTTTTCAATATATATCTCTTGATTTACATTGAGAGAAATTACCATTTTTTATTTATTTAAAATGTCTTTGAAAAGATCAACCCAAAGAGAGGAACCAATATTTTTACTTATGCAGGAGTTAGTTACACATGTAGAAATTTAGTTGCAACAAGTAACTAAAATTAAAATTTAAACGGTAGCTTTTCTTTTTAAATGTTTTCCCTATTTTACCAATAGTATTTCCTGAGTTTAAAGTACTAAGTTTCAGTTTGAAAATTACCTGTAGCCTGTCCTACTATAAACTTGCTATGCAGTTTCCAAATGAAATAAACAATTGTCAAGTAAAATGAACTTTAAGACTCCAGGAGAATGAAAAAGAATACTTTTACTACCCGTAGATATCTTAAATTGCAAAAAAAGTTCTAAGGAAAGTATTTAGCATACTTTTTGTCTAAATAAGGTACAATTCAGTGTACTTTTATGTACTGTAATATGACCACACACTTGGCAAGTATTGCAAGATATTGCAAGATTTCCTAAGCCAATATAATGTTTCCAGCTCTTGATAGCCAGGATAATTTTTTTGGTTAATTTTGTCGGTTCAACCTGCTGTGTGTCAAAAAATGTTGCTGGTTATTCCTAGACTACTTTAACTCTAAGGTGCTCAAAAAGGCAGCATAGCAAACAATATTATTAGTAAACACCTTAATATTACAAATATGTCACACTTTTGTTTGCAGAACACCTGAAACTAGTTTAGAGCCCAATGAAAGGAAAAGCTATCAGGGTCTAAAAGCCATGAAAATACCACTGCTTTCCACTTTCTCTATATGTCTTGTTAGGTGACAAATGGGAATAAAAATGGAGAAGCCTGTATTCTTGTCTTCTATTTCTCTTCCCAAAATAATTTATATTTTCTTTATATACAGTTCTAAAGCACTGTTTCTTCCAATGGACTACAGTTTTTGCTAGCTTCTGTTTAACTGTTTTTATTTCATCCAATACTTTCTCTACAACTTATTATCCATTGCATAAAGTGCATTTGTATCATTAAATGTATCAAGCATAATAGCTTTACAACTACTCAAATAAAAGATTAAAAACCCACTGAGCTTTGTAACAGGGTTTTTTAAACATCTGCAACAGATTATACACAGAAAGCCTCTCACCAGGGAACACAGAAGAGGCCCTGTGGTGTTTCCACACCCAGTCATTAAAGGATTACTACTATTAAAAAACAAGTCTTTCTGTGGGACTATAGATTTAAGCACATTATCTGAAATTGGTAGGGATCATCTTTGCTTGTAAAATGCCAGTAGGCTTACTGACATCAAATTTTGAGCAAGACATCTTTGAGACTAACAAAAAATCTGAGAGGCAGACCAGATCTTATACCAGTTTGTACCAGGGTAGTAATGTAGTTCCTGTATTTGGAGTTCTCCTTTGATAGAACCAGTTATCAGCAAATTTCTTCCGTTTGCTTTTCAATGACTAAGAATTTGGGTCCAAACTGACAAATATATCTCATTTGTTATGTCTAAGACAATTGTTGGGATTTGTTGGGCTATCAAAACTATGTATGCACAGCATACGATGCTTTTTTTTTTAGTTTCAGTTTCGCATAGATCTGGTCCTGACACTTATGAAATGCCATCACTGCCAACGGTTTTTATATTATGAAATCCTGTAAGTGCTTTGGTAGATAGTGGCCAATGGGTTGATATGAAATAAATCAGGCACATTAAGAATAGAACAAATACTGCATGTATTAGAGCATTTTAAGGCCTGCATAGTTCTTGGCATCACTGAGGACTGGAAAAAGTCAGAAAATAGGTGTATATGTTAGGGCAGACTTTTATATAGAAAAATGTAAAAGACAAAGAACAGAGATACATGCCTATGCATACTTCAGGTCCAGCCTCTGATCTTAGTGACATTAACCTAATCCACAATAATTATTTTGGTTCAGTTTGACTACTGTGTCTCATAGATTGGCCAGCCACAAACCAGAACTGCTGTGAAAGATGGCACAATTTCTATGTACAGCCACCTCTGGATGAAGTGCTGCTTTAGGGCTCTCACAAACTTAATTTACTTTAGCAGTGTTGCAAAAAGTAACAACTATGGCTGGCATTTGGCCTTTAACTGTCTACCATTTATTATTTCCTCACAAAGGTCAGGGCTGAGGCTTTATACCTAAAACCAGCTTCGAGCAAAACATCTGTGGGGAAAAAGAATTCAGAGACTAGTTCTGCAAGCTTTATCCGAATGAATGAATCTCCTGCACTGCCTCTTGATTTCACTACTTTGAGCAGAAACACTTTGCAATAGGTTACTCACATGGTACCAAGAAAGTAGGAGAAATTCAAAGCAAAACAAATGATACTAAAATAAAGAGATAGACATTGGCCAATGAAACCAAGCTTCAAGTGCTATTCATGCAACATACCTCTCTGTTAAACATGAACAATAGCTGACAGGATCAAAAGTAACCATGGTTGGGATGCGTATTTTAAAAAGAAAAGAAAGAAAAGGAGCAGATGGATGCAACAAAGTACTTAAGGAGCTTACTTTACAGTAATACTACATTTTTTCACTTGACCAGTAAATACTGGATTAGTTATGATGTCCTGGCACCTGTGGTTTTGACTATGACAGGAGACATGTTTAACGATACCTAAAAAGTTTAGATAAAATAAAGAAGCCAATTACATAGACTAGGACATATTTAGAGCCACCCTTGAAATAACTAGAATGATGTGATCAGAAAGGTCCTGATCTTATACACAGAGATTAAACATACATCTCACTGTTTCTTATAATACTTCAGCTCCTTACGTAATATATATTGTCTTCCTATATCCCACAACAGGGTGCTTCTACTTGCTCTTTTTAAATCCTTTTATCTTAATTAGAGAACATATAACTACACAGCAAGCAGAAATACACAATATTAATGAAAGCTAAGCAGTTAAATATCTTTAGTAAAGCTTCCTGAGAAGGGGATATAATGCAAGTAAGAAGGGGGATTTAAAGTTCTTCAATCACACACATAGTCCTAATACCACTAATTTTCCTGATCACCTCCAGACAGTCAAGATCTAATGAACATTTCAGGAGAGTTACTGGTCCCGATTGTGCTGAACACACTGCTCTTGCGAAACACACAGACGTGACGATTTCTGTGTAGACTGTTCTCCATTAAATAGTTTAAAATAGTATTTAAATATTGTTTTGACTTTGAAGCATACTTGCTAGGTATTAGATAGCTGGCTATTGAGTAAATTAGGTCTACATGGCAGAAGATCAATGATTCTTTCACAGGTACTGTAATGAGAAAATCTCTTACCTTTACTAGCATGACAATTTTGGAAGTTCATAATCTTCAATCCAAACTCTCATTTACCTAATTTATCAATCTGCACAGGCAAAGTTCAGCAGTTGAGAAAGCACCTACAATACCATACTATTACCTTTATCTCATCTAGGCTAAGCTCTAAGCAAATGTCTCAGTTTTTCTCAGCAGCCTCATTTGTGTAGCCAGAACGACAAAGCAGGTCATGACGTGTTGTTATACTAACCTTGACCAGACCATGTGTAGCACTCTAATATCACTCCACCTTGCTTCCTAATTACTTCTCTATAAAGTTGTACATATACAATCTTTTTTTATTATTTATTAGTTAAGGAATTTGTTTACAAGAACCTGAAAATTTACCTATTAAAAAAATCCACGAACCAGACTTTACCTTCCACTGTTACTACAACATAAACCAAGAGTCAGTTTCTCAGTGGAAAACGGTGTTCAGTTAAGCAATACTACCTCTGCTCCATCACATGAAACTCATTATCCCAGGCACACTAATATCATCTCTGGGACCAAATAAAATTTAGTGTGTAAAGTGGCTTTTAGAAATCAGGTAAGATGTCTCAGGGTAAGAAATACATTTCCCACAACATTGCTTTATGCATTTTCAGAATCAGGGTGGAATGCAGTGTCTTTATCTGGGAAGAAAGAATTTGTGTATAACCTTGTGTTTAACTGACTTACAAGCATTGTTTTCACTGCTGCTATCCAAATTATTCCTATTCTTGGAAAAAATTAAATGAAAAATTATTTCTAACTTCTCTGCTTCATCCCCTGCAAAGTATAGTACCCACTTTATCTGAAAAATTAGCTTACCATTAGATCTGTGGCAAATTCCATCACAGATGGTCCTTCTTTATCTTTTCAATGCCTTAAGTGGATTTTTATTTTGCAGTGATCAAGCTTAATATAGCTCCATTTCACAAAACAAATGTAGTCTCAAACAATCTTAAGGATTTTTTCTTTAAATATGCCAAATTTATACCCAAACACTATCTAATGCATTTTTAGATGCATTTTACTCAAGTCTCACAATACAATAAAAACTTTGCAGACTATTCACAGGCTGTCAATGATTACAGACATGGGAATGTTTATAGACGGCCTTTATCCCAGCATTTTTTATTGCCATCTTTTCCTTACTTTCTACTTTTCATAAAATCCTACACTAATTCTTGGTCCAATACTTCTCTGCATATTTAAATTTCAGATTACTTTTGTACAGGCCTTTTCACATGTAAAAGCTATCAGAAATCACTGACATATACTAGTTAGACATTTGCAAATTAAACACATTAAATTTTACTGACTTAAAAACTCTACTCTTTCTTCACCTCTACCACAGTAGTGCTTAACCATGATATTCTAAACTTAGTGTCTACTACTATTCTGTCCAGGCTAAACAGAAATATCAACATAATTGCTTAAGAGAAGTTCAATACAATCCACCCTTCAAAATGAAATCAAAAGTGAAAGCTAAAATTTACTGAACATGGGAAATAGTTTCTTGGATCATGCTATCATTGATTAGAAAGATAAATAATTACTTATAAAGTTGCCTTTGCCCTGTTTGGGAAATCTACTTACAGTAGTTCAACACATTACTATTTTGTGGCAGCTTAGAGAACAATTTTCTTCTAACAAAATTAGAAGAAATTTTCTTCTAACAAAAATACTGTGGTTTTCTTTAATAATGTAATCTCCTTCATTATCCCTAAGAGTCTTTGCCCATAGTTTCCTTCTCCCAGCTTGGAACAAAGATAATAAGAAATCTTTCATAGCAATCTAAGACTACAAAATACTTCCTTCCAGAAGCCTCCCATATTATCTCTTCCAAAGCTGTGTAACATACTAAATACTAATAGGATTGACTTGGTATCAACTGTAACATGAACTAATGAACATGTAATGAAGTAGTTCAAAGCCGCTGTGATACGTAAATAGATAATTGTAGGTAAGTTTCTCTTCTATATCCAAATACTTTGCCTCTTACAAAACTGCAGGTTTTCACAGGTAGACAGAAACCAGAGAGAGGGACCTTGAAAACTGTGAATTTAGCAAATTATGTAAAAAGAATAGAAGCTGCTTATACTTCTTTGGAATATTATTAGTTGGGTGTCTTCATCATTATTAGACACATCTAGATCCTTGTAAATATGACCCTAACTCTCATTCTCAAAAGAGAGTTATAACAGAATCCACAAAAGGGCTTCAGTACTGGTCCATTTGACACTGAGATGCCTAATTGTAAGTGTCTGGCAATGTAACACAAATCAGCACTCTGAGGCAGGCACACAGAACCTCTACTAAATGCCTTACAAAGAGATCATCAAGGACAGAAAGTAAAGTTTCCTAAAACTGCCTCTTCCAGTCATTAGAAAAAAATATAGGAGAAGATTAGAGCACCTCTCCTATGAAGACAGGCTTAGAGAGCTGGTGTTGCTCAGCCTGGAGAAGACTCCAGGAAGACCTTATAGCATCCTTCCAGTACCTAAAGGTGGCCTACAGGAGAGTTGGGGAGGGAATTTTTATCAGGGTATGTAGTGATAGGACAAGGGGTAACGATTTGAAAATGAAAAAGGGTAGATTTAGATTAGATATTAGGAAGAAATTACTTATTGTGTCAGTGGTGAGAAGCTAGAACAGATTGCCCAGGGAAGCTGTGGATGCCCCATCCTTGGGAGTGCTCAAGGCCAGGTTGGATGGGGCTTTGAGCAACCTAGTCTAGTGGGAGGTGTCCCTGCCCAGGGCAGGGTGGTTTGAACTCAATGATCTTCAAGGTCCTTTCCCACCCAAACCATTCTACGATTCTATAGTCTCCCCTGAGCCTCCTTTTCTCCAGATTACACAATCACAGTTCCCTCAGCTGCTCCTTGTAAGACTTGTGCTCTAGTCTGTTACTTGTTATCCTTAATGCACATACACACAAAAATACCAAATACATTCTTACTATCAACTTACTGTCAAGAAAGGTATGTTAGATAGACTGATATGTGTGAAATATTCAGTTACAACATTTTCCTGATAAGCTTTCATGCAAGTAATATTGTAATGGATAAATTGTACTCAAGGTGTGTGACTGCAGTATATTTAATAACAGTCATGCTGACTTTTGTATTGGTTGAATTTAGTCCCAGAGCTTCATTTGGCAGTAGCCAAGAATTCCCACATGCTTTGTAAAGTATTATGATAAGTTAGTACTACTATTACATAGTCAAACTGCAGTAGAATTTAGAGTTCCCAATTAGGAAGGGATGAAAGGACAATGAAATAGCACTGAGGATTTTTTGTTAATAGCATGCATTAAATAGCATAGGGGGAAATTTAAAGATACTTGTTGGAAACACTTAAAAGGCAATAAAGGCTGGCATTGCAGATGCCATACAGTCAGCAGTTCATGTGTATACGAGATGGCAAGGTGCGGCCTAAAAAGTTAAAGAAAATAATCCCACAGTACAAGAGAGGGAACAATGGAGCATCAAAATAACAAGAAGAAAAGTGTTTAAAAAGATACAGATGTTGCAAGCCAGTATTTGTTGAGACTAGAACAAAGATGACTGGAGTTGTCAAGACATGAAATGATAAGGTCCTGGGTGAGAGTTCTGGTCATGTGAGTGGAGAACAAAGGCTGAATCAGACTGAGACTGAGTAGGAAGAAGTAAATCTTCCATGTTAGCAATACAAAAAAAAAGCAATGAAGTGAAGTCTAGCGTGGAATAACATGTATGATCGTGTACACGCTGCCCTGGTACCATGGCATTTAAGGTAACAACATGGCTCTCATTTTGCTGGTACTTTTAGCTTCCTAACTAGATAGCTTTTGCAAAGCCAGGCTGAGTGAATACAAAGGATGCGCTGGAAGGAGGCTATGCAGTTGGTTCTGCAGACACAAGACAGAAGGATCCTCATGTACTTTTCTAAGATAGTACTTTGATGTCACAGTCCTCGTAGAAGTATAATCTTTATATTTTACTTTTCTTTCTTGAAGTCCTTCTGTGCTGTTGACAAAAAACATAATATTGCGCTGATGGAGACTTCCAATGTTGTAATGCAATACATCCCTCCAAATGACAAAGTCATAACTTTTAAAGTATGTAGATACTCATCTGATAGATCTTGGCACTTTGTTTGGGAAAGGATACATCAACATTCTCTCATTTTAGAACCATTTTGGAAAAACTTGCCATGATTTTGGAATGAAAGAAAGTGCTTCTGCCAAAATAGTTAAGCACAGTAGCTCTCAGAGAGATCTTGTGTTCCCCACCTATTCATCAGTCATTTCCAGAAGTACTAGTTAAAAGAAAGGCAAGAGGCCTGAAGATGAGTGCACAGCAGTAAATAAAGCAATTAATTTACTATAAGTCTTCTTTCTAATGCTAATACATGGCATGATATGCATGAAATCTTTTCCACCAATTTTAAAAGGGAAAAAAAAGTTTTTTCCTTCAGAAAGTAGTTTCATATTCTATGCAGCTAAAAGAAATAAAATATTAGTAGAAAACAATTAACCTGCATTTAATTTTCAAAAGTTTATTCTACCTCCTTTTCTGACTAGACAACAGGGTGTAATTAAAAAAAGTACCTTAAATCCTGACCCACTCTTAAACTGACTCAGTGTTGTCCGATCGATTAACTGTTTCACAAGAACATGTTAAAACTTGGAGGAATTAAAACTTTAATGTTAAAAACAACTCACTCTAAAGGTTGTCTGGTCATTAAAGACCATGCTATTCTTTTGAAAAGACTGATCTTTGGCATTTTTCATAAATAAAACCATCACAGTTTAGGGGCATTTGTAAATTCTGACTAAGGCTGAATGAATTAGGTTAAATTTTTCACCAGACTCCTATGCATTAAGAAACGTAGAGGTAAATTCATATTCTCTTTGCATCTTTACAGAATACAGCACCAAATTCAAGTTTTGAGATGACTTTCACACACAACATCATTACAGAAACTATGCAAAGAGTATATTAAGTAGTGTGATAATGTGCTGGTCTTTGAAAGATTGGTGGGATAAATTTGGCAGCCATGAAGCATACTGCTAATGAGAAATTAGAGGTTGTGAAATTCTAAGAAAGATTATGAGCCCCAAAATCTTCTTCATCAGCTACACCAGATGGACAGCCAGCAGTAAAATACATTTTTTTAAGCAAAAAGTAGGCTGCAGCAGCACATTCTGAGTCAAGAATTTCTGGAACAGTTGCACAATCCAGTTATACAGTAAACAATCATGAGAAAATAAAAATAGAAGAAATACATACATCAATCTACTCCAGCAGAAACTGACTTGGTCCTTAACATTGTTATTTTTAAATATTTTCTTCCTAAACTTAACGGCTTGATACTCTCAACATATGATATTGTAATGCACAAAAGTGAAAGAGACACAACTTAAACTAGTCAAGATACTTTTTTACACCAATTTATCTGTTTTTTAAGAAACCTAATTTTTAAACATTCCTCAAACTTTTGAACAAAAATAAAAACAAAATTGAAACTGCCAAACACTGTGACAGTGGGTATTTAGAAGTCAAAGCATAAATCAGAGCTTCTGACAGCAGCTACATCAATAAAAGACACTGGTGTTACGCCAGTGGACTAAGCTATTTTTTTTTCATTATTAAACACAATAGAATTAACATCAGGTTGAACACACAAAACCCCCAGTACTTTAACAGAATCACTGAGGGACAAGCTCCCAAGGACTGCAGCATTTTTCAGTAGCTGCCTCTTACTGACAGGAACAAGCGCGTAAACTGAGAAGTGGGTCTGATACGATTCAGATACACTGTACGAGAACGGGCATTTAATTTAATCTGCAGACAATTACTGGCAAAGCTGCTTTGTGTGTTGGTTTTAATTCCTGGGCTGTGAAGTCATGAAATGGTGCTCAGCAGAGCAGAAAGGTGAACGGCATCCTGTTAAGTGAAAGCAAAGAGGCCATTTTACGTATGGCTCTATAAGCTGGCTAAAGCAGGGCCCTGTGTCTCGAACAAAGGACACTGCTTTACCGCCACATTCCCATCCAACTAACCAAAATCACAAGCTGTAAAGTAACTCGATGCAAACAATGGTTAAGCCTCTGACTTGTGGCTTGAAGCAAATTTTTTGTCAGGCTCTATCTGTGGACATAATTAGTTGTTTGCCAAAGAATTTCTTGGCACAGCTGATGATAGCCTAACGCTTTTAAAAGCAGCATGTATTTCCACCCATTGGAAAAGGGGCTCCAAAAGAGTTTATTGTTAGAAGCCATTAAATTAAAGATATAATTGATTGAAGAGAAAGTGTTGCTTGAAGGTGTCAGGAACCCACTGGATACCTGCCATTTCTGGGATGCTTACAAGGGAGTTACTTCTAAAAAACAAAAAGAGGAAATAGAACTGTTAACTATTTACATGTGCATAACATACCATTTATCAAGATTGCCCTAAGCCTTAAATTTGCATAATGATCTGGTGGCACTGAGCCATGCTTGGCACCTGGAAAGCCCTTGTGACTTTTCTTAGCTTATAGAAAATGGAAAAGGAAAAGGGGCCCCTCAATCGCAACAAGCAGATTGGAACTGAAGCACAAGTCACTTAAGTTTTGTAATTTCAGGCTTGTGCACACCTGAGAATGTGGCAAAACGTACTGCAAAAATTTCAAGGACATGGTTGATCAAAGCTCTGGGCAGTGCATGGGCAGGGCAGAGGGTTTTGCTCCAGCTGATGCTGCAGTGGGCACTGTGCAGATTCGTACTGCTCTCCTTTTCATGACTGTTAGCCTGCTGAGACAAACTTCCCCACCAGTCACCTAAAAAACTGCCTCTTCTTGTGAAGTAAGACCACACCAGAAACTCCAGACTAGTGCAGAGCCTGCATTTGTCGTTAGCATCATAGAGTTAATAATCACATGTGTAAACTACTTAAAACCAAAAGTATTTCACAGGTGTTCTGTTTGCTAAATAGGACACCTAATTGTGATGCCAGATATGCTCATGTGTAAAATTTAGTAACCGTATCAGTAGCTGATAAATATGTTCAAATGGAAAGGGGGAAAAAATATAAATTGGAAATACTGAAGACAGTAAACTGAGGAGGAAAATAAGATATGAACAGATTTAAAGCATAAGATATATAAACAATTATTATCATAAAACCTAAATTATTTTATTATGATTCATATATTTAACGTTCTGCAAAAAAGATATCTAGAATAATACCTTTCTGCTGAAATGTTTTAAAATAATTTCAAGGAAGTATGTTACAGTAAATGCTGCTAGTCAGGAATATGTTTGCCAATATTCAAGGTTGGATTAACTCTCCTTTCCTAACACTAGAGCACAATACTTCATTGTGTGATACTACTAAGTTTTAGACGTAGCAAATTTCCTTCCTATAAAAGGATTGCATCTGGCACTAAAGTCAGCTGTAAAGGTTAACTACGGAACTCCAGATTTCACAAACCCAATGAATAAGCTGCTATTCACATTTCTTGAGATAAAATCAAATGTTAAAAAATTGTACATGCAAGCATAGACCCTTCAGCACAACAGTTTCATATAAAATGCTTAAATTCAGAAACTATTAAAAGAAATGCAAGATTTCCCTTCAATCATCAGACTAGAAAGACTTAAGCATTCCCAAAGAGTTAAAAAAATTCAATTATGATTATCACAGACTACAAACTTTCAAGATCAAATACGAAGTTACAGTATAATAATAATTAATAATAAAAATTATCAAAAAGCAACAGCAAGGTTATTAATTTTCAAACCATATTTGTATGAGTAAAACTGGAAACAAGGGAACACCAGTTTGGAATCCAGCATCCATACAACACAGAAGGCATACTGAAAACAATGATAACATTTGGATTTTTTAAAAGGAGATCTCAATTGGNATATAAGTGCTAATCTACCCAGACAATAATGTAATTATAAAAACATTATAAAAATATTTGAGTCAAAAAAGCTATTTCCTATTTATAGGATAAATGGTTGATATATAGTGTGTATACTATATACAGTTTTTTCTTTTTTTTCATAGTCTTCTATAGTATGCTTAAATATTATAGCAAATATGAACTGTATGGTTCTCAGGGCATCTAAATAACTAAAAAATATTATATAACTGTAAGGTTTGGCAATCCCCAATCAGATGATAACACAGTCAGATTCTATCATTTTACACTTACTTTGAATGCCTGTACTTTCAAAGATTAAGAAATGCCTCACTGAATTTATCTTAAAATACAGAGGAGAACAACTTAAAGGCAGTTATATGAAACTATTAATTCTTCAAATACTGGTAGCTGGGATTTCAGAACATATTAAGTGACTTAGGAGCAAAAATCTCCACCATTAATGAGTTAGATTTGAAGGACAGAAAATTGCTG
This sequence comes from Jacana jacana, assembly GCA_013400555.1. Lineage (NCBI taxonomy): Eukaryota > Metazoa > Chordata > Aves > Charadriiformes > Jacanidae > Jacana > Jacana jacana. The sequence continues at coordinate 17,190 of VZTM01008072.1, forward strand.
TACAATTTCATACAATTCTACAGTACTATTTCATACAACTTAGACATGAAATTAAACCCTAACCTCCTGTCTCTGTGTAAAACATAAAAATCACATTTTACTTCAGTTTATCACTCTGAAAACAGACTCTGCCATTAAGAGAGTGAAGCTGGACAAGCTTCTAAGTGCTATCATTTCTTCCTGGTAATGGCAGTGTGTACATACACATACATACGCCCGCAAAGGGGTAGTTTGCATCAAAAAGAAACAGAAAAAGTTAGTCCCTGTAATGTAACAGTCCAAAGATAAGACCAAAAGGAAGTGAAAAGGGAAAAAATGATTCAGCCCTGGAGAAATTAATATACAATGCTATAGTGCCAATTATAGACAGAGTTCAGCATTGCTATGCAGTGTTTGAAAACAAAGGTAACTAGCCAGTATTCAGGTGGACAGCGGCCAAAATAAGACATATTGCCAGTAAACAGCTAGCATAAATATTAATCACAGGAACAACTAGATTAAAACCAAAAAGATTTAGCATCTGTCTGTTGCTTACAAAAAGAACAGTTCAGGGTTGCTAAAACATTAAATCAACATTTCATTTGCAAGTATTTAGATAGTGTTCTAAATTGAGCACATTAACCAGATTGCAAAGTCATACGTTACTTAGTGAGTAAACAACAGGGTTAGTCAAGCTGCCAATCCTAAAGCAGGAATATTTTATATAAGGCAATATTCTCCCTATAAGTTTTCATTTATCTCATCCAAGGTTCATTTTGTCTTTATCCATTTTGTTATCTGGCTTCATGCAGTATGCCCAACACACTTAAGCAACAGCATAAGAAAGAATGTCAAAGTAAAATTGACTAATGTTTCACCGTGTTCTCCAACAAATAATAGAAAGGGCATCTTAACAGAATTGGTCCATTTTAGGTTGACATCTCATCCTATCCATAAGCTCTAGCACAACAGAAACTGATGGACTTGCCCAGAAATGGACAATTATTACAGAAGAGAGGAGAGTGCACAAACAAACAATGAAAGAGGGGGAGTCACCATGAGTGGAGAAAGCTGAAGCAAAGGCTAAATGAAGAAGGAAACAGAGTGAACTACCTTCCTATACCTCTGCAGACCAACAGAATTCTCCATCCTGGACTTTACCTCCTTAATGTAAGTTAACCTGGAAACTCCAAAAGCCTCTGTTTTTTTTCCAGCTAGGCATTATCCTTTCCTTGTGTTTCATAAAAGCCATCATAGTATCATTTCCCTACAAAAGCTTTACATTTGTTCCTGAACACACATGAAACCAGAGCTGCCCTAAACAAGCAAACCTTTAAGCAACTTACAACTCAAAAATGGGCCTTGTGAATACTATCTTAAGTTGCAAACCATTCCAACTTGGTAAGCAGGACATCTGATCTCCAATGGAAAGGAGGTGTGACTGAACAGAAATTGTGTGAGATGAGACTTCAGTAGGCAGAATTACAGAGAGTTACAAAGAGTCATGAACAAAGGATGACAGAAGGTGATATTCTCAAGCACCTAAGGGTTTTCTAGTTTCTTTAAACTCTTAGAACTTTTTACCTTGCAAATCTTAATGTGTTGGAAGCTGAACTAGGTATTTTGCCTTTTAAAAGGCAAGGCTAAGTAGTGTCCACAAAATTAAGATGAAAATAATTTCCCACTTCATGTCAGCAATATAAGACTTGAAGCAGCAAAGTGTGAAGTTACATCAATGCCACAGCTTCAGAAAGTCAACTCAAGTTAAAGGTAGCTGGACAAAAAAAAAACCTCTTAGAGGAAACTTTTCTGGATACAGTAGATACAAATTCTTTATATAGGTACAGAATAAAACAAATATATTCTATAACCCCAAAGGAATACACTATTGTTTTTGGAAATAGCAGAAATATGCAGGTAGAAATCTGCTCTTTCTTAAACATGCTAGAAGGTCTAAAACAGGGAGATTCAATCATATCAATCTCTAGCAGTAGAACATCTATTTGTTTTCAAGATACAAGAATTAAGACTCCTATTATAGAAACATTTATCTTCCAAAAGAAGAAAACAGTTGATATTTTCATATGACAAAGGACTAAACCACCTGCTGTCTATTGTTCTTATCTTTAAATCAACTCTTGAGAAGTCACTGATGGAAATTCAAGAAGAAAAGAAGAAAAAGCCACTCTATTTATAATTTGTATTAGGTTTGATGCAGTATACAACGAAATCTGAGAATAGACACTGCAATTTCCAGTCATTCATGAAGCATTTCCAGGTGAAGAAGTTACTTCTTACTTCTACTTTATTTGAACAAGTAACTGAAAATTGGCTAGGACATTGACAGTGGCTAGCAATGTGAGTTTTTACACTGGTGGAGAGACCAATTAGTTATATAATTCATTGTAGCACAAATCTTGAGAATTATGAAAGAAACAAGGTCTCAGCATGCTAATTTCTCTACAGTTCACTAGTTTATATGCCAATTTATCTGATAGAGAAGGATAACATGAGAGGAAATGCTTGAGGCAGTTCATAAGGTTTTGAAATTCCAAACAGGTAATATAAAATATGCCAGATTACTGGTGAAAGTAAATTAAATAAATCAACCGTAATTATTCATGACTTCAAACATTACAAACTTAACAATTTATATTAGAAGAAAAGTTTGAATTGGAAGTCACAAACCAAAAAAAAATATATTTACATAAGGATATCTTTACTTACTTATTATGCTACTAAAATTCTAGTCAGACTGGAGGAGGGAAACCAAAAAGCAAAGAGAAATTTGCATCTTACAATTTTCTCATTAAGAAAAGAAAACCTGCCCCTGCTGAAGTAGGGTATGAATCATGACCTCCTAGTCTGAAATAATGAAAACTTGTCAGTGGCACTGAATTTTTGAGACTCAGAAACAAGGAAAGAAAGCTAGTTATGGAAAAAGTACTCATCATTCTGAGGCCACAGGAGGTCCAGTAAAAGCAGAAATTATTTTATTTGTCTGAAGAAGCCAAAGCTCCTAGGAAGCCACCAATTCATCCAGGTTTACTAAAGTTTTGTTCATCTGTGCTCATCCTCTTACTATAATTCTAATAATAATGACCATATCTATCATGAGATAAGATTGAGGAGTGACTGTATACTCACATAAGAAGTTTGTGGCACCTCATATGCCATGTGTTACAGATTCTGAAAGCAGATCATTACTCATTAGTTTTCTATATATAATACCTGATATGAAGCCATCATTTTGGTATATCTATGTACTGTTTCACTATGTAAATGACTCACAAAATAAGCCATGATTTTAATTGAGGGGGGAAATGAAACCTTTACAATTGCCAGTTACAGTATGCTTTCCTTTCTTTCATGCAAACACATATCACAAAACCAGGAACCATATTACTCTAGTATTAAAAGCATTCAGTGAATGTGATTGAATAACAAGCATTCACTTTTGAGGTTTGATAATATTAATTTTAGAATGTTTTTTTTACATCAAAAAGTTTAATAATGCACTTTATATTTAAACCTGTTAAGACCTTGTAATGAATACACAAAAAAGTAGCAAATACTGTCTAGGTTTGTAGAATAAAAGGCTTTAAAAAGATTTACCAGATTCAATTCTCAAAATAATTTTTTCAGAGAAATATACCCTAAGCTTCATCTGTTCATCTGAATCATTCAGCAAGTTTACATTGATAAGTAAAGTTTAGCTTTCAGAAAGCTAAAAACTAGCATAAGATGCTATATTTGTTTGGAACCCTATATAGAGGTTTTGGTACANTCCCTATGTTGGCCTTCAGAATACAACTCCCTCTTGAAAAGTTGAACAGGAAGCTGGAATTTTTTACAGGTGAATTTGCCAAAGAACAGAGTGGATATTAGAAGCATTTTTAAACTTTAGCTGGATGCTTTTGCTGAAGGGATTTGAAGTGAAAGTGAATGTGGGCACAGGAATATGTCAGGTTTAGGTTGCCATGTTCACATGCTGAAACCCAAAGGAGGATGGCCTTTCAAAATGTTTGGCTTGCAACTGCAGGAACACAAATTGCATCGATTTTACACTCAGTTCAGACTTTCAAGATTTTCACTTCTTCTTAATAGCAGTATTAAAATGACCATTTGGATCCTGATGCATTGTTCTACAGGAAAATGTGTATTCTGTGTCTGCAATTTATTAAGGATCCTAATTGTTACACATCAGATAGGTGCTGGGTTTGTATCTCACAGATACAGATGTAATGCACAACCATACTGCACCACTATATAAGTTTATTGTACGAATTTCAAGAACAGAGGTCACACAACCCATAAAAAGTCATCTGCTATTAAAGGATGTAAGTCACAATGCTAGAAATATTTTTATTGCTCATGAAAAAAAAAAGTAACTTTAAGGAATTACGGCAGTCATATAATTCCAAATTAGTATGCTGGTATCTAGTAAACTAGCAATGCAGTCAAAATTGCTCATGCAGATGACATAATACTGGTCCAATAAGCCCAGATGCAAGGATCTGAACTGACAGCACTTTTGGAACAGAGATTCTGGTAGACGAAACTATCTTCCAGCTTACGGAAGAGACAGCTGTTTGGCTTAGACAGCCCCCATATGATCTGCAAATTGTGTTTCACATCAAGGATTTCATTCCTCATCCATAATTTTAAGCAAAACCCAAATCATTCTCTCTTAGTTTAGACAGAAGACAACATTGACTATTTATAATTCCTAAAATAGCATTTCTGCAACATAGCACAATATTGATATTATTTGCCTCCAATTGCTTTACTGTGAGTGATTTAAGTATATCCAAAATCTTGTCTATTCTACCCCCAGACTATGGAAATGATGGCACCATTTTAGCTATTTCATTTTGATAATACATTAAGCCAACTACGTTACTGCATAAATCTTGAGAATTTGCTTAAGCACAGTCCCACCATTTAAAAAAAATAGTCACCCAAAGGCTCAAAATCAACACTCACAGCTTTCTTGTAAAATAAGGTTTACTATAGCAGAAGCTACCTACCGTTAGAATTAATAATTTTTATTGGAGGATAAATATTAGTATTCTTGGATTATATGTTTCAGTTTAATTCCCATGAAGAAAAGCAGTAGACCCAATTACTTGAAAGAAAAAAATGTATCAAAGTAAACAGTGAATCTCAGTCTCCCCAGTTGTCCTTCACCTACTGATTTCCCTCTATCCCAAGACCTGCTCTGTGACAGCTGTCTCTTCTTTTTACTGAAGCTGAAATCTGTTCAGGAAGAAGTTCAGCTATTGTTCTGAAAAAAAAAACCACAACGCTGTACCAACAGCCCAGTTTGCCCAAAGTACATTGGTTTAAATCACTCTGAGTGAATGGCCTTTAAATCAGATTTTCTGCAGAAAATAAAAATAGCCGTCACATTCCATTCCATTTCAGTTTTCAAGAGGAATACTGATTTTAATCTTTTTTATAGCTAATGTCACTGATATTTTACTATATATTAAATATAGGCACTTTGGCCTAAAACTTTTTATTCTAAACCTGAAAAGGCAAAAACCTAACTACTAACTAATGGCTTTAGAAACAATAAGAGAAACCAGACTATAGTTAGAAGCTAAAAAAACCCTAAACCAAAAATAAACTCACAGTAACCTTCAATAGTGAAAATGATAACTCTGCTTAAAGTGCACACTGAATAATCCAGCTACATGCTTGAGTTCCCCTAGCAGTGCTATTAGAACCCAGAAAGCTTCCTTCAGAAGCATTCATTGGCAACATAGCAGCAGTGGAAGACCTATGTAGAAAATGCATTTAAGTAGCTTCTGAGTATCCAAGTAATTGATTTTAGGTGAACACGAAACTACAATTATCATCAAATCTTTTTTTTCATAGATCAGTTTGACACTTCTGTTCATTTAAGGACATTAAATCCAGCTGGCGGCCAGTCACAAGTGGTGTTCCTCAGGGCTCAGTATTGGGGCCTTTCCTTTTTAATATCTTCATTGATGATATAGATAAGGACATAGAAAACACTATTAGTAAGTTTGCAGATGACACTAAGTTGGGTGGGAGTGTTGATCTGCTTGAGG
>VZTM01008074.1:0-50819 GCA_013400555.1 Jacana jacana
TCATAGAACTTGCCCTTTCATTCCTCTATAAGGCTTCCGTTTGGAACATATCCCACTGAACCAGCATCGAGTCCTTTCTAGCTCAGCTTCTTTATGTGTTCCAGCCATAATCAGAAGTTCTAGCTAGGAGACATAGCTGTGTTTGTCAAAGCTATTTTTAATTGTTTGCTTGTCAATCTGTGGTCTAAATACAGTAATTGCTTTGACTGCAGAGACTTTCAAATAAAGGCAGAATGAAGGAGCAATCGGTTTCCCTGCTGCTCACTTGATCAACAAGCTGCTTGCTCCGTCTCAAGAAACTGCTTAAGCAATTAGATTCAGAGTTGCTATCAGGAAAAACAGTTCTGTTCCCGCAGCTCCAGTGCAGACGAACCAACTCTCTGTATTTCAAAGTTTGTCAGCTGTCCCAAGGGACACGGCAGACAGCTAAGCACACGTTTCAGAATGAAACGTTTTTCCTTGAGAATGAAGGAAATTGAGATCTAGCAGGGGCTACAATCTGAGGAGGTAACAATTTTGATGGAAGGAACGTCTAAAGGCTTTTCCTATTTCCACTCTGAAAGGTCATAAATATTCATCTTTCCTGCTATGCCAACAGGAAGCCTCCCTTCTCTCGAGTTTCCTCCGTCTCCTGATGATGTTAGTAGGAGTTAGTAATGGTACCTGTTCTTGTTCTGGCAAAGAAATCTAGGGGGAGATGTGCCAGAAATAGGGAGAAAATATAAACAAAGGGCAAACTATATGGAACCCAAAAGCTTCAGAGGTAAAGAGGTCTCCTATTATTCCAGGTTTCAGAAAAAACCCTTTCTCTTCTTTCTCAACACAAACCACTTAGGCAATCGAAACAATGGCAAGCAGGGGATGGAGAACGCAAGAAATCCCCACAACTCCCATCCCCAACACCCCTCTGCTGGTGACATTAACTTGAAGGCTCTGGTTTTTGGAGGTGTTATATAGGTAGCACTAAGGTTAAAGATGGAGACAAAACTCCATGTGGTTAAGGCTTGAACATGTGAAGTGATAAAGTCACAAACTGCTTTTTCATTTTCATACTTTAACTTTTACAGTATTAGTTAATCTGGAGTCCAATCCAAGGCTCAACATCTCTGTTGTTTAGTATTCTATTTATTAAATGGGAACCAATCTGTTCATCAGATTCCTTGGGAAAAGCCCTAGGTCATAAAGCAGTAAATACTTCACATGTTTTTACCCATCAGTCATAAATACAAAGCCATTAAAATGTTTTGTAGCGTAACATTTTTTCCCCTGTTGAGTTAAATTTTAACTCATCACCAAGAAATGAACTTGCCCTGCGTCACCACAAATCTAGAAAGCTTTCTAGAAAGAAAGTCACTCAGGACAAATATTCAACACTGATGCATTGCCCACACAGCTGAGAGGGGAGAGAACACAGCAGACACCTCCTCTCATATTTTGTAGGCATTCTTCAAATACACTCATTCTCCTCAAAGAACAGAATGCTACTGTATAGTTCTCAGCAGCACAGCCTCAGATTTGCATTGCACAAGAGCATAAAGGGTTTGGTTTATTTTCTTTCCTTTAAACATTTACCAGCTTCAAGGTATCTATTAACTCTGGGCTGTTGGCTGTTTTACTTCCAGGTCATCGTCATGCCATAAAGGCCCTTAGTAAACTCTGTCCAAATCCTAAAACATTAGTACAAAGATATTGTCCTTTACTCAGCTGTAGACTTTGCCGAGAGTGGAGTTTGATTTCTTCTGTCATGTTCTAACAGTCTCCTGCCAGAAGATTCCAAAGAGAAAGGAGATCAGCATCGTATCTGTCAGATAGATGGAGGTTCTACAAATGCAGTGCCAAAGCCACGTAGGTGTGTGAGCAGCCTGCAGTTTTCTCAACGGGAACTACGAAAGAAACAGCTCCAAACTGTCATGAAGTCAGGTGAGAGAGATAGAGAGAGAGATCCATGAGATATAGATATTTTTTAGAAATAACAGTAGATACTAATCGGTTTGATGAGGCTACTGGTATTTAGCGAGCAGATGACAAAAACCCAAACCATCATTTTCTAGTGTTTGATTTAGATTAAAGAAGGATCTTTGATATTAAGCACCGAATGATTTAATGAGCCAATCTACTGCAAATAGTAGTAGTAGGCAAACAGCATATTCTGCCAGCAGCATAAAATGCTCTTGTAAGGCTAAAAGGTAAAAGAAATGTCTGAATGACAAAAAAAAAACCAACATAAAATGCAATAAGTGTGTAAAGCATTGGAAGGATTCAGATGGGGAGGGGAGAAGGAGGAATTTTAGCATTCAGGAGGATGATACCCAGCTAGAGAAGAGTCCTGTTATTCTTTGATTTCGCCCCCACTTATGTCAGCATGCTTTTTTCCCTAAGCAATACTCTTGCTGTGCCATTCCTAGTTCCATTTTGAATGAAGATTATCAGTGATGTTATATCACTGTAAAGTGAGATTGTAAGTGCCTTTTCACAATACAGACCCTATCTTTAGCAAGATAAACATGCTGTAATCACATCACAAGTTAGATTGGGCTGGTTTTATGTATTTTTAAAGATGCATTCTACAATGTGTGTTAAGAACTCAGGTATACTATGGCTTCTGAAGTTCCTCAGTGAGTTGTATAATTTTCAGCTTACTCCTTGTAAGCAAGCAGTTAAAAATACAGATTAAAAAACCCCACCATCTGATAATAACCAGAGATTTAACCTCCAGAAAGGATGTAAGTAGGTATACGATATATACACACACCCTAACTAGTCTAGATTGTCTAAAATGCCAATCCTGCATGCCAGAAGTTAATAGCTCATATGAGCTTTGTTTCATCCTCTGTTCCCTGCCAGGCCTTGTTCATTTAAATTCCTGGCTTGCCCCCAGCTCAGGGAAGTGAATCACGTTTCCCAAACCTTCCTCAAATCCTGTCCTCATAGAATAATTTCAGTTTCCCCTCAGTGCTAGTTGACAGCATGCGGGGATGCAATCCTGTTCGGAGAGAGCTCCTTCGGTAGTCTGAGAGCCAGAACAAGAAAAGAGGTGTTGTGTGTTTAGCAATGAAAGAACTCACTGGAATCTTGTCCCAAGAAGCATATTTTGATGCAATATTAATCTTAATCAGCAGAACTTTGGCTTCTGGTTAGTGAAGTGTATGGGGAGGGTTTCTTTGTTTGTTTTTCTCAGGCAGGCCACCTCTGCACGTGGAAAGCAGGACTTTTTTCTCTTCAGAAGTTTCCATTCCAAGTCTTCCTTTAGAAGGAGAGGGGAAAAGAGAATCAATTTATAGGGTGTGGGTGTATCCATTCATTTTACAGCACTCAAATGAAATTCATTGTTGTCTTAAAAATAATGAGGGGAAGACACAAGTAAACAATTCCAGGCAATTCCTTGGCTTTGCAGGTGCTGACAAGGCTTTACAAGAGGTTTATGTAGGGAGTCCCTCACTGCGTTTTACATCAGTTTGGCTCATGCTCCCTAAGTTTTATTCCATAAAAGCTACAGATTCTGTCATTTAAAAGCAAGCAATCAAAATCCATTACAGTCATATGCCATGCAGAATTTAACAGCAGACTCCTCCAGTTATCTGTACTATTACATAGGTTTAGCATAAAAAAATGCTGCAGTTCCAAATGATTCAGGAGAATCCCAATAAGAAGATAGCAATCTGTAGAAGATGGCTTTAAAGTAAAAAAATTCCTTATTCCAATTTTATAAGAGGCCTGATGTAGTTGAAGGTTAAAGACTTAATTGTTTGCATTATTGCAGGGATTGATGTCGAGTCTGTGGAGACCAATGGCTTTCAGATAAACCTGATAACTCACGTGGACAATTTTGATGTGAATGCGTATTACAGAAATCACCAAGAGTCACGGGTAAGAAACTGCCTCTCTTCAGATAAGAGTCCATAATCCTATTTTGGTACTGCTGCCTTACAGTATTTCAGCATGTAGTGAAATGTCAACATCAACAGAAAACCGCTAAACTGCAAGAAAGAGATATGCTTGCTTATGTAGATTGCAAAAAACAAAAAGAGACTTTATTCATCTCAGGCTCGGATTGTATAATCCCAGAGTGTTTCACAGAACTGCCCAATAGCTGGAGGCTTTGCATAGAGGAAAACCTGTAATTAAGCATGGCAGAGGAAAAACTCTTGTTTGTTATGTAGATACAACATTGCAGGACAGAAGCAGATTAATGGAGAGCAGCCAAGGATTTCGTTGTTTGTCCTTCACATCATTATGTAAGGTGGGGATTTAGCAAACTAAGCAACAGCAGAATCAAACACCTTCCAGTTGGGCTATTTCTTCTTTTTTTAAATGAACATGGAATTCTGAAAGAATTAAATACAGGAACAAGGGACTGAAATATTGAAACTAAGAACCTCCTTTGTTAATGAGAGCTGAGAATAGCATTTTCAGAGAAATTAATCTTACCAAAGTCACATGTATTGATTTCATTATAAGATGATGCTAGTACTGAGGAGAAGAGAACAACATGCTCAGCAACCAAAGCAAATCATCTTGGTAAGATTGCAAAACACTATTCTTGAATTGTAATGCACAAATTCTATCACTTCATTGTTAGTGACAAGTTTCCATGACCTGAGGGAGTTCAAGTCATAGACAGGACCCCACTATGCAAAAGCTGCAAGTAAATAACATCTTACAACAAGGCCTTTTAGCAAATTGCAAGAGAAGTTGCCCTCTCCAGAAGTCACAGCTTTCCTCAGGGTGTCTGGTAGGAGTTTCACCCCCGACTTCTACACAGCCTTTCTAGTACTAGCAGTCAAGTAATGAGGCTTACACACAACCCCACACACCTAGTTCCATTTACAAACAAGTACTTTGCAGAATTTGAACTACTCCCTGTATTGGAGTCAAGTTTGATAATTCAGCGCGTAGTGCTTACATGTTCCATGTGAGGAGAAACTGTAAGGCTCACTTCCTCCCCCCGGGCATTTTGAAAATGGAACGAATTGCAAGTGTGAATAATTGCTAGAGTATTTAGAGTAATTATAGGTTGTGTTTCCTTCTTGAGGTGTTTTATATCATATTATACTGCTGTACTTTTAGGGTATTATTTGTGATGCATTCCTAGTGATGCCCGAAGCATCTAAAACATATGGTTAGGTGCCCTTTTCAGCATTTCTGCTCATCTAAATAAGTAATTCAATGTGCCAAAGTCTTTCCTATCAAGTAGGAGAAGATGCACAATCTGGTAGAAGTGCCTTTCTCAAATTATTTGCAGTAAACAGTGTATACTTACCCATCTGCATGCCTTCAGGCCTTACTTACTCATAAAAACAAAAAAAAGTAAATGATTTCCCAGAATGCTCTGACAGAAGTGTTCACCAGCAAACTATTTTCTAGATGATTGATTTGCCACTATGCTGTAAAATACATATGAACAGAAAGCCTTTTACTTAGGCTGAGATTGGCAGACACTCGTTGAAAGCCTAAAGGAGGAAAACAACATCATGACTTGATATGTCCAAAAGGAATGCAGAAATTTAAGGGAAAAGTCTGGAGAAAAATGCAATGGTTAAAAGAACAATGTGAGGAGAACCTAGAGCATAGAACACTATAGCACAAAGGATACAGCAACCAGCAACCCAGTTACAACCTTTCCCAGATGTACCAGAGAGCTATCCTACCACCCCCAAAACACCTGCACCAAAAAAGGTGTTTTGATCGGAGTCCTGTGGCGTAGGATGATTTCAAGGTTAAGAGTGAGGCTGGTTCCATTCACAGGTCGGCTGGTCCTGCCTCTTGCTACATATAGTTTTTTAACAGATTATGGTACTTCTCAGGAGCACTATTAGTAGCCTTAAAGTAGGTTTTATCAAGGTTATATTTACACTCAGCATATGCATTCTCTAAGTGCACACATACAAAACCCCCTCCTGTCCTCTCTGCCATTCTCTTTCTTCCTCCAACACAAATGCACGTACATATACACGTCATTTTTTGTCTCTAATCAGTAGAATACAGCCATCTCTGACTTGGAAAAAGGGCTAGTCTTCCACTCCAGCAATATTGTACAGTGTATTTACAGGGGAAATAATTAGTAATTTCTACAGTTGGTTTCACTATTGGCAGCTGGCACTTTAATTACAGCAGCAAAATGCAAACAAAACACTCGTTTTTCAAGAGCGAGACCAACTAAGTGTTTTGTCCTGAAGGTTGATTAGATTCACTCTTTAAAAAAAAAAAAAAAAAANTCAATTAGAACCATAGAGTGGAAATTTGGGGAGACAGAAATCAATTACCCCCAGTGGAACACAGCCAGGATGCTGTGTTTTATTTTATGACAGTTACAAGTGCCACGAAATCTTCAGTACCTACAGGTGGTCAAGATCTCTTGCTATATCTCACTGAGAAGTGACATCTGGAGAAGCAGTTCATCCTTGTTTTGTGATCTGGTTTAGGAAAGCTTAACACCACCTATTTCTGCACCCGGTTCTCCACAGCACCAGAATGTTCCTTAGAGACCTTCTATCTAGGAATGCAGAAAATTTGCTCCTTTTTTTTCATATTCTCTACATTGTACTTTGATTATTGTACATTGATTATTCTCTACATTGTACTTGAATCAAGATTAAAAAAGAAAGCAGCCACCTCATCCCCAAAACCACACACACAGAGTTCTGGATAGTACAGCTGTAGTTTTAATTGCACCATTTTTGCATATTTTGAGGCATACTAAATGACAATCTTTTAGTTACCTGTGTTCAAACCCTTCAGTCTTTCTTTTTTAACAGGATATTGTCTCAGTAAAACTGAAAACTCATCATTTCTGCAGGCCAGTACTCAAAACTTAAGAGAGCTCCCTCAGCATCCTCCTTCCCTTCTGAGGATGCTGAATCCTCACAACAGTCCAACAGCTGTTAGCATTGCTAATCGGAAACATTATTATCACATACAGCAGTAATTGTGAAAATAATCCAGAGTTAGTAAGTGAACTGCATCCAGTACATCAGAAACTTAACTCACAGCCTTTTTGGCTGAATAATGCTCATGTGCAACTTCCTTCTTCCCGAAGGCCTCTCAGCACAGACAGGAACAGCAATACATTAAGCAAGTTATTGTGGGCACCCCTCCATCACCTTTCTTGAGGCTCTAATCCCATTACAGTACTGGTAGAATACAAAATCCCATCCTGCCTGCTGAGTTGTGACAGGAATATACATACACATCCATAATGCAGCGTTGCTTATATCCTCACAACAGCGGTGCCTTCACTTTGGTCACACCTTCGTGATGATGTGCTAGAACACACCAGCTGCCCCGGGGGCTGGCCAGGCTGTGCCACACTCCTCTCACAGCCTTAGCGAGTAACTGCAGGGCACCCACTTTATAATCACATAATAAAAGAGAGGACAACTAAACACAGGAATAAATACCTGTGCAGCTTGTCTCAGCCACTGGTCAGGTGAGTGCTACAGCAACAGACCGCCTGCACTGTAGTCAGCTCCAGTGTCTGCGCAGCTTCCCACAGTCAGCAGCAAGAGGAAAAAACAGAGTTGTTTTTTTCACATACAGGCCCACCACCAGCTAACAGGACCAGTTCTCTATCTTAGATTTCATCACCTTTACAAACAGAGATTTGCAGAACTCATGAGACTGAGCTACATCCTCATTACAAAAATAACGGTGTTTCCAGTTACTTATAATTATATCCCATACTCACCGCGTTCTTCTGAGACTCAGAGTAGTTTACTGCTCCTCTCTTCCTGTCAAGCTCTCCAACCAGCAAAACCTCTCCAAGCAGATCTTCCTTTTCAAAAACCAGTCAGGAAGCTTCTGGTGTGCAGCTTCTTTACAGGTGTAGCCTGCAATCATGGCTGACCCCCATACCCTTGACATCCTAATGCAAGGCAGCTTGTTTCCTTCTTGTCTTCCGGTTATTTCAATGATCTTCACAGTAGTTTTGGCAGCTTAACAAAAGTCACCCATGCTCACCACTCACAGTATCAAAAACATTTTTAAAAGAGACACCCAAGTAACTTTTGGGATTTTATAACATTGTATGTCTGGAAAATGCACCTGGAATGACTGGGGAATGAGAACTATAATGACTTTTCCGATCGTGTTGATTTAAATGAGTACAGGCATATCCCTGCCAGCCTCCCTGTTTGATGTTAACTAGTCACCAACTCCTCTGGATAGTTTTGGCAGCAATGCATTAGGGAATCTTAATTAAACTAAGGGTGAAAATGAGGGTTTTGATGAGGCCTTTTTGCCAGCACTGTGTATGGAAAGCATTCCAACCCATAGGAAAGTTTGTCTTGACTGTAGATAAACACTATTTCCATCATCTTCATTATTCTGTTCATTTCAGGTGTGCAGGCAGGAAGAGTTAGAATACGTTTGTGGTGCTGTCATTTGTGACCAAGTCAGTTGGTCCCCACTATGGACATGTCAAACTGAACCATTTTCCCCCATCTTAGCTTATTATGAATTGCAAAGCTGCAGATGAAAGTTTCTAGTTAATTGCCAGGCAAACTCTACATGAAACCAGAACTGTGTTCTGTACCTTGCAAAGCTCTCTGGAACAACAGTTTTGATGGTTTTAAATTCAGAGAACATGTTTTCGCTGGAGCATTATGCCTGTAGTTGAGCTGATCCAAAAAAAGGTCTCAGCAACTCATCCAGTGGCTGCTTGTGGTTTGAAGTCTTTCATCAGTCATCTTGAAACTGCAGGAATAGTGAGTTTCAGTCCTGGCTGTCTGGAGGTCAGGAGGGATTTTAATTAGAACCTAGGCCATGAGATGCTGGATGCTGGCAATTCCTTTCTAGTCTTGCCATTTGGAAGTGACCTGTCTGAAATAATACTGACACAGTGATAGGAATAATTCTTTTTCTTCTAGTGTTGTTATGATATGTTTCCCCTTACAATTAGTGGGTATTTCTGGCTGTAGTTAGGGCTGAACATGAAACAAGGAAACAAGAAAAGACAAAACAACTCAAAAAAACCCACAGAGAACCAAGCAACCTCACTGTTTTCTCCTGACAGACAATCAGTCCAGGCAAAAACCCATAAAGTAAACTAACACTTTCTGAGGTAGCACATAAACCACCTGTCTGTGATGCATCATGACTTGGCATTTCCACAAGTTACCTCTCATTTTGACTATTTTAATAAATAATTTAAAAGAAACTTTCCATTTGCCATTCACAAAGCTGAATGGAGCCCCAGTGCCAGCTGAAGTCAGCAAAGAACTCAGCACTTCCAAAAATCAGGCAAAAGAAGAGGGAATTAATCTCTGCCCAGTATAGATACCCCCTGGTACAAAGTCAAGGTCAGCTGGCCACATTTTTGTTATGCTCTGTGCAGAGAAAAAGTCTGAGATACAGAATATTCTAGATATAGTTCATCTTACCTTGCGACCTGGTGAGTTAAACCATGAGCCTTGCTGTAGAGAATCCTGTCTTTTTGAAGTCAGAACTAGGTAATATATCAATTCCTGCGTTGCAGAGACAAACACACTCCAAGTGGCTCCTGCTGCTTACTGTAAAAGTGGAATCAAAGAATGTCCCCTAAAATCCCTGGCGACCCCCCAGGTGAAAATTTCAAGTTGTGAAGATTTGGGTTCAGGTGTGAGATGTCAATCATAACACAGCTGAGGGAATTAGGGATGGAATCTGCTCTTGTGGACAGGTCTCTGGCGTGGCTGCAGCAGCGGGGCAGGATTACAGGTGGAAGGAGCCTGGTTTCTGAGCAACCCCAATTATCTGTTAATGGCCCAGCATTACATGGTCATATGTGCTCTAAATTAGTCTAACTGCCTCTCCTGTAATATAAACCAAGCTCATCTGATGTGGGACATTTACTGCAAGCAGAATAAATAGTAGAAAATGCTAGACATTTTTATTTGCCATCATTTTCCTAAAACCTTCAGAAATTGAAGTGGCAGCTTTAGTGTCAAACGATGGAATGCTGCAGCAGTCAGAGGTTACAGATGGCCTTGTTAAAAACTCTCATAGAGAAGTCTATCGGCAACAGGCAAACATGAAAGAGAAAACGCTTTCAAACAAACACTTCAGAGGAAATGACAAATTAAAACAGTATTTCAGTGAAGCATTATTCATTCAACTATTTTGATACAGAATCGTGTACATTCCATTTTTGAAGCCTGTGTGCTGTTTGATAGCTGAGCCGGCCCTCTTGATGTAGTCAGATCATAGCAGGGAAAATAAATGAACAGCCCCTCAAAGATGGCACAGAGGTAGAATGTGCTGGTCAGTGATGGACAATTAGTGAGTGTTTGATCCTGTTTTTCAAGCTTTTACCATCAATGCTCTTCTGCTGGTGGGCTGTTTGCATTGTTTAACCTTCCCTCCCACACGGGTCTGCGTTAACGTGGTTTGGATGGGGAACAGCAAGTGAAACGCGTGAGCCTCCGGCTATATGAGACCTTTGGGCTTCGAAGAAAGTCCTGTCCGCCCCCTCTAAGGTCAAAGGGATGACAGAGGCTTTCCCAGACTCTGATGCCAGCCTGGGATGAGGAGGCAAAAGACCTTCAGTTGAAATGACCACACAAGTTGCGTCAGTGAAATGCCATGTTCTTGCATCTCTCTTCTTTCAAAGTCAGCTCAGATTGGACTTGGAAATGAAAAATACCAAGCCCAGATGCCAGACTTTCTCCCACGTGTATCTCAGAAGAACATATCGCTCCTAGGTCTGAGCGCAATCGCACTCCTGAAAATTGGAGCGCTATTAGCACAAAATTATGATTAAATCCATATAAGTCTCTGAGGGTCTGGTAGGTTTCCCCCCAAGTATAAATTTTATTTTAGAAGCCAACAATTAAAAAAAAAATCATAAACCATAAAAAGTAAGCTACAACCTTAGATTTTCTTGGTTTAGGACAAGATGCTTAACTGAAACAAGTCTTTAAAAAAATGTAGTAAAATATAGATTAGTAAAATTAATGGCAAACTGGTCACATCTGTTTACAAGTAATTTTGATATTGAGAGTAATCCAAAGCTTTACTGTATCTTAAGTATTAATTTCCTCACTTGTCCTCTTTTTAAGCATTTTCATGCTTTCACTTAAAAAACAAAACAGAACATTCTTTCTGCTTGTTCTAGCTATATTAAATTGTATGTCTAATCAATGTTAAAATGGGAAACCTTTATTAATCTTGGTTCCCTTTCTCCCAGTGCTCAAGAGAGCCTAAAGCAGGGGAAAATGCAAGCAAGCTGTGGAGCTCAAACCTCACTTTCACAAAATTCTTGTTTAATTGTTCTCATTAAATATGCAAGATCTCATGAATTGGCAAGAGGGACTTGATATAAAAGAGACACATTAAACATCAAAAAGCGTGAGTAAAATATTCAGGAAATGCAAGTTTCAGAAATTAGGAAAATTTACATGATATCAAGTGTTCAGTAAAAACATTTAATTGAAGTTCCCCGCAAACACAATGAGCAATGAAAAGGAAAAAGAAAATTTCCCCAGTGTACAAGTTCTAGCTGTTGGGCTTTATTCCTTTAATTCTTTAGCAGTCCAGTGCGGTACAACTCGATTTGTTCCGCAGTTGGTGTGCTAGCACTCCCCCTGATTGTTTGATTCAATAAGATGTTGAATTGCCTTTACCAGCATTTATGAGCTTTTTTTCTGGACCATCTGAAAAGAAGGCTGGCATCTTGTTAAAGACTTTATTCATTTAATAAGGCTTTTGTTTTCATCTTTTGCTTTAACAAAGTCACTGTGTTTTCCTTCCTTTGAGCTGATCAGGAAATTCTACATACCCATCCGATTTTAAAAGAGAAATGCCAGCAGCCAGACATCAACATATGTAAAACAGGGCAATGAACTGGATTATGTTTTAAGATGTAATCACAAACTGTAAGAAAATACTTTGCTTTTACTTGCAAAATAGTCTTGGTTTCTGTGGGTTAGTGCTTACTCAGGCAGCCCGTCCCTGGCATGTCAAAGAATGTGTCTACATCAAACATCGAGGAGGAGCCCGAAGCGATTTTCCACAGGAGGTTCAGTGTGTGAACAAACACCAAGTGAAGCCTTATCCTTTCAGAAAGTTTCCTGCATTTGTTCCTGGTGTTTCAGGGCTCAATACCTAGAACCATATTAAGCCATTAGATTTTAGGTGGCCACTCCTGCCGAGCTCGGAAGGGTATTAGAAGGGAGCCGGGACTCCTACTAAACTACTTAAGAAAGAAAAAAAAAAATCCCCAATTTTAATTTTTCTTACCTTAGTGAAACAGTCCAGAGAGGATTTTTAAGGAGGCACCGGTACCACTGATTAAAAAAATGTGTCTTCAGCATTCTGAAACCAGTCCTTGTTCTTCAACAAGAAGTTTGGGTCTGTGCCCCCTTTTCCCACCCTTTCAAGCCCCCTATCTCCTGGCAGCTTCTTCCTGAGTGTGACCGTTAATGATGATAAATAGTCTTTAGTCTTCTTCAGCCCTACAGTACATCGAAGTTTATAGCGATGTCTACCCTGGAATGTCTTCTGTGAACAATGTGTGTGTCTGTGTGTTTAAATGAATTCATGTGAAGAAAAGAACATTTTTAAAAGGTAGTTAAGATATTTACTTGAACTTACTTGCTTATTGATACTGCCTTGCTATCAGCTGGTAAGTTAGGGATCATCCCATTCCCGTATCTCGGAGTCACCCAGGCCACACTTGTGCTTTCCCTCCTATTAGTAAAAATACTGCCTCCAATGTTTCTAACCTCAACCTTGACCTCGAAGTTAAACTATCCATTACAGAGATACTGTGTTCATTTTTCCATTACAAAGATATTTTTCTTTGTCTCGACTCTGACTCTGTAACGGGCATTTAAACAGTGTAAACTTCACATTTAGATAGGCTTTGTAGACAGTGATTGTTGGCTAAAACGAGATTAAATCCCCATTTCTGATGTAAATGCTTGCTGAGTTGCATTACAGAACAGGCACTCTTGTCCCTCAGCCAATAGGAAGAACTGGTATTTCTCTCAAAGGCAGAAATAAAATGGAAATAAAAGGGTAAGGAAATTTTCTCTGGTCAAACATTTATTAACCTGAGCATGTTAATATTCTCCAGAGATGTGAAATTCCTTCTTTGGCCCAGCCAGCTACTTTTTATTCACCTTCTTAGGTCCTATTACAATTCATTGCCCAGGAGTAGTGAACAGAAAAAGGAGAACACATATTTTAAATAGACATTTTACCAGTGAATGACAGGTATTTGTTGTCTTGCAGATGCATCTACCGAAGGACTGATGCTGAGGTACGAAATCCTGCTGCTGCTGCTGCAGAAAGGTTTCTCTGCATTCCAACATGCCAGTTACAGGAAAAATACCACATATCAACAGGATTTAAAAGACTTGTGATACCCGAGAGCAATGCTAAATGCCAAATGAGTTGTTTCATTCTAAAGGAAGACTTCAGCTCTTCTGTATATAACAAGGCTAATCTCATAGCAAATCTCTCTCAGCTGGAGCGAGTTTCATTTGGTTCTTGGACTTGCTTCCCACTTCCCTGGGCTTTTGCCAAAGGAGGGCTCTGTCGGCTGGGGCGACAGTGACACCTAGTAACTGCTCGGCTAATTACAGCTGAGGTTTTTCCAAGGCTCTCTCCAGCTCGGGAGCTGCAGCGGTGAGAATTCCTCATCCACAGCAGGATTTGCCTTCTGCGCTACTGGCGTATCCCTTGGATGGCCATCGGGGCCAGTGCTCGGCTGGGCTCAAGCCCTGAGAAACAAACAGCCCTTTCCTTGCGCATGCCAACTCGCTCCTTAGAATATAAAATCGTGCTTTGAATCAGGCATTTGAATTAATTAATGATGTCTTTTCTAGAGACCTCCTTGCCTGCTTTCTACTTGATACGTTATCTCCCGTATGGCAGATGTGCCAGCAGTTCATTCCCCAGAAGAAAGACATCTGTTAGTTACCTTATTGAACACACTAAATTTACTTCTTACCTGGTATCTAAGAGTTAAATAACAATCCAAATGCTATAGATTTGACAAACCCATCAAAAAGAAAAGTGCATTTTTCAGCTGCGTTATAAACAATAACGGAGGTATTTTGCAAGATTTGCAACCAGTGACTCGAGAAGGTTTTTCACATATTAATGTGTAACACCAGTACAGTAAGAATTTAAAAATTCCCATTTTTAGGAAAAAAATATGCTGAGATACTGGGCACTCAAGTGATTTCTAGTGTTTAGAAGATGTCTGTGTGCCACGAGCAGACCATACTCGCTGCCTTGGCGTACTCTCCCCCAGTCATTAAAACTGTATAAATCTTAAGGCTATGTCAATAAGTATCTTTTGAATGCTGGGAAACTGCTGTGTCCTCAGATGGGCAGCAAACCCAAGTTCAGAAGGGATTGCACAGGTGCCTCAGAGCACAACAGCAGGCTAGTAGTGCAGATAATTGGCAATCAAAATAATTATTCGGTGCTTGTTCTCTACTTCCAAGCTTAAGAGAAAGCAATGACATTTCCTCTTGTTACGTTCAATTAGTATTTTCCTTGCTGATGAAGAAAAGTATTCTAAACCACTCTTCTTTCTTCATTTACAGATCCTGACTCTGAGAAAAACAGGTAAAACTCTCCTGACATCGGAATTCCACCAAGAAGCCTTTTTAGCAAGAGCCTATTTTATTGCTTGTCATATCCCTACTTCTATTCTACTTTAATTAAAGCCAAAACAACTATATTTATGCCACTCAGTCCTTTTTGTGGTCCTGCTGATATCTTTGAAAGTCCAAGCACTGACTGCTAATTACTTTAAAAGACCATAGGTCAAGGTAACTAGTAGTGAAGTCAACATGGCATTTCTATTGATTATGTCCTACAACTGCCTCACCTAATTGGAAACAGTTGGCTAGTAGGTTGCTTTTTTAACTGACCTCTTTTAACCTTTAAAATCACAAACTATGGAGATGCCTATGGGTTTTGAGTCCTGTATAATACTGACATTCTTTGCTTCTGAGGTTTCTTCTGATTAGAGCTTGAGCTTCTAAAGTGACGTGACACCATGCAGAGCTTTACAGCCAAAAGGGCCACAGCGTGCTTCTACATCTGTTGATTGAATGCACATGACAACAAACCACTGAGTGCACTGCCTTCAGCATGAGGGGGATGAACCTTTGGGGAAGTTCTTGGGTTTAATGTTCTCTTCTGACAACCAGCGGGACCTGAAAATAGAGGCTCCTTCCTTAGCTTTAGAGGGGGGAACAAAGGCAAAGGAAAGCAGTTACTCGGATCTTGATTTGAACGCTGATGTACAAAGACACTGCACTGAATCGATGCAAAGCAACTAGAAAACACTGCTTCTGTTTGGAAGCAAAGAGAGGAAGGAGCCTGAAGGCTTCACTGTGCTGCACAGCAAGAAGTCTGGAGTATTTGGATCTCAGCAAAAAATTGAATTCATTGGTACGACTTTGCTGTATAAATTCTTTTAACCTACGCTCGGATTTGTAAGCGAACCTTTCGAATTCCTGTCTGCTTAACACATTTCCTAACTTCCAACTCCATATGAACTTGAAATCTTTTACTTACTAAATTAGAATTCTTTTTACTCTGGCTGATGAGAGGGTATAATTTTGCAAGTTTTAAGGCACTTAATATCCCCTGTGCTGGGTATTGTCTGCTCCTGGAAACCAGATCCGCACACGTGGCTGTTCTCACTTGCCTCCAAGTTGGTTCTTACAAAGCTACACGGCCCGAATTAGAAGGTAATTATTAAACATGAGCTATACATAATGCTACCAATAACCATCCCTTAGCGTATTTGTCATTATCCCTGAAAAAAGTACTTACTAAGCAGAGAGTGTATTCACAGAACATTGCATTCATTCGTATCCAGCAAAGATTAATAACTTCTGAGTCAGACTTAGGCCTGGATTCTGGGAATGAGGAAACAAAGAGCTTGCGGTTACTCATTTTGCACAAACTCGTTCTTTTCAGAGCAGTTTTTATCACGGGATGAAATGAAAACAGCTGCCAACTGCAATTTGCCTCAAACAGGCAGTTTCCACTGGTCAGTCCATACACATCCTGTGGATTCTGAGGAGTTCACACCCTGATAGAACAAGGGGGATGGGTTTTAAACTGAAAGAGGGGAGACAGAGATGAGATGTGGAGAAGAACTTCTTTGGTGTGAGGGTGGTGAGACCCTGGCCCAGGTTGCCCTGAGAAGCTGTGGCTGCCCCATCCCTGGAGGGGTTCAAGGCCAGGCTGGAGGGGGCTTGGAGCAACCTGCTCTGGTGGGAGGTGTCCCTGCCCAGGACAGGGGGTGGCACTGGATTGTTCCTTCCAACCTAAACCATTTTATGAATCTGAGTCAACCCGGGTTTCTGGCACAGCTGTAGGCTCCTGCCATTGTCCACTTGGATGCTCTGACTGGGCACCAGTTGAGTCTAAACTGGGTCAGATGAATGCTGACCTAAAGCACCCTTTTCAATAAAAAAAAAAAGGTGGGGCAGCCAGCTGAGCAGTGGTATCCACGTTGCACGTGACATCTGGGGAGCAGAATCCTTCCTGAAGAGGCCAATTTCCTTGTGTTTGCCTGTACTGACAGATAAAAGCAGATCTCTGCTGCTTAGTACTTGCTCATCAGCAGCGGTGAGTACCATCAGCCCTGCGCTGAGATCGCACTTCTGTCCAGAGTATGGGAAGCACGCAAATATTTTGGGAGCCTGAGAGTGAAAGCAGCGAGAAGCTCCTGGGATACACTTGGGCCTCTGCCCTGGGCAGGGACACCTCCCACCAGAGCAGGTTGCTCCAACCCCCCTCCAACCTGGCCTTGAACCCCTCCAGGGATGGGGCAGCCACAGCTTCTCTGGGCAGCCTGGGCCAGGGTCTCACCACCCTCACACCGAAGTTTTTCCAGAGATCTCATCTAAATCTCCCATTTTCCAATTTAAAGCCATTACCCCTTGTCCTGTCACTCCACTCCCTGACAAAGAGTCCCTCCCCAGCTCTCCTGGAGCCCCTTCAGATACTGGAAGGGGCTCTAAGGTCTCCCCAGAGCCCACTCTTCTCCAGGCTGAACAACCACAGCTCTCTCAGCCTGTCTTCATCTTCTGAGCATCTTCAGAGGGCTTCATTTGGCTCACACAAATTGTGGATCCCCTCCAGGTGCCTCATCTCATCTGTTACCTCCAGCCAGAGCTCCAGGAGAAGGAGGGGAGCACCTGAGCTGCTTTGGTGCTGATGGAATCCATGGTGCCTGTGTGGCTTCTGTGGCAGTGGGCATCCTCGCACAGGAGCACACAGCCCGTTGGCTGTATGAAGCTGAGAAAATGCTGATTTCCAGCTTTTACCATGTATGCTGCCTTCTTCCCCACATCTCAGTTCCATTTCCCCTCTTTTGGGGGTCAAACCCTTCCCCCTTGTCCTAGGGCTCCCCTCCCTCATCAAGAGTCCTTCCCCAGCTCTCCTGGAGCCCCTTGAGGGACTGGAAGGGGCTCCAAGGTCTCCTTGAACCCCCTACCTGAATCCCCCCAAACTCTTTCAGCCTGTTGTCTCATAGCTGAAGCTCACCTCGGAGTGCAAGTGTGGTGTGCTGCACTTCCAAGATGGGCCAGAAACCCCTTCTGAAAATAAACCCAACGTTTGTCTTCAAACCCCCTTCCCGCTCACCCACAGCCCAGGGGCTGGTGAGAAGCACACCTGGAGATGGCTAATTCTAGAGTGCCCCAGGTGCCCTGCTGGAGGCGTTACCCTCCCTCTGTCTGGTACCCAAGCAGTCAGTAGGGAAATTAAAGAGGATTAAAATAATGAGGCTATTTCCTATCCGTCTCCAGATGAACCCAGCCTGAGCCAGACCACGTGGAACTTTCTAATGGCTCCCTTAAAGTGGGTGTGCTCAATTCCAGTTTAGAAGAGCAGGTAAAAGGTGGTGATACTTCATTGCCAGGAAAAGAAGGGATAGTACAAACTACTATTTTCTCCAAGGGCTGCATTTATTTTAAATTTAAAAAATACTGAATAATAATAAGCGCATTTTGTGCTTCACTCTTTAAAATCAGCAGAGCAAGTTTCACTGTGCTTCCTTTGAAGAGAAACCACACACCTGAATTGAGGTCAGGTCACCTGGAGAGCGTTTCAGCTCCAGCAGGAGGACAACTGGGGCAAACTTTCTCTCGCTGCACTGTGGGGTTGCTTGGTTTTATTTCCACCGCTGCCTGCAGTTAAACTGGGCAGCCTCTGCTGCCCCCCACCAGCTCCTCTTGCCTCTCGAGTGAAAAACAGAAGAGAAATTGTCTGTTCCTCTGAAGGCACCCTGAGAGCTTCTGCTCCACACGCCTGCAATCCCAGCAAACTCAAGGGGAAACCTCATTGAGATCCCATCTCTCCCAGCCCCACTGGTGTGGTGGGGAAGCAGGGAGGGTGCTGGGTCTGTCCCCCCAGGGAAGGGAGCAGTGGGTGCAGGCAGCCCCAGGCTAGCAAAGGGATGGGGGAAGCCCTGAAGCAGAGGGAGGTGAGGAAACAGCACTTGGATTGACACAGTGGGAGTGGGGGAAGCCGCGTGTGTGGACACGCTGCCAGTGGCTGCCCCCCACGCGGTGCCAAGAGGGGGGTCCCCAGCAGGATGCTGCTGACCTCACTGCCAAAGGAGAGGTGCTCTTTGGTGCCACCAGGGTTGCATCCACTGCTCACTGCACCAGTACAAGCTATGGGATGGAGCAGGCTTGGCTGGATCACAGCCCCATCTTCCAACCCTTGGTGAGAAACAGGAATGTCGCTGCTTTCCCAAGGACTTTGCTCAACCTGACATCTTCCTTGAACTCAAGCATCACCCACAAGTAAACATCACCCATTCTTCATCATCTTCTCCCTCCAGATGACTCTTCCAAACACCAACCAGCAGAGGGGAGCCCCCATGCCCATGGGACACACAGCCAAGCAATGCCACCCCAAAACCTCCCCCCCCCCAACATGGGCAGCCTTTGAGCCTCCTCCGTGAGATATAAGTAGGTGTNGACAGGGTCCTTGTAAGCAATTCTTCACATTATTCTAATGGTGATAGGAGATACCACTTAACCATATATATTTGTTTTTTCTGTAATCCTCATCATGCCAACAGCTGACAAAACTCTTCTCATACAAAATTCCCCGTTGACTGTACAGACTTCTCTTCTTGAAAGTAAAGAATGAAAGACAACAAACAACATCAATCAAGGAGAACAAAAAGTAAGAAAGAAAGGAAGAAACTCTCTTAAACAAGGTGTTCGCAGGCAGGGCTGTGTGAAAGCCAGGTGTGATGCCTCCTGCACAGCATTGGGACCCCCTGCTGAAGCCCCAGCAACTCCACCAGCACCTTTCAATGGCATGGGCTTTCCTCCAGCATCGGTGACCCCCTCACCGTCCCAGCTGTATGACCCCTGTGCCCACCTTGCCCAGGGTCTCACACACTTCTCCCACTGAGCTCCAACACTGCCCAGCTGCACCCCTCGATCTCAGCACCCCTCCTCGCTCACCCCTTCCCATCCAGCCTAACCCCAACCATAATTTTTTAGGACTTCCTAACAGCTCTGCTCATCCAGGAGGAGTTAATCCAGGACCTCCATCCCCACCAGCAACACAGCTTCCAGCTCAGCATCCCTCCCGCTATTTCAAGCATCCCTGCGGCAGGGATGCCAGCACGCTACACTCCAAGCTGGATGCTTGGTCCATCAATGCCTGCTGAAGGTGAGGAGGAATTTATGCTCAACTTTTCAGGATCCAGCACCCACGTGGGAAAACCGTGGGCCTGTGGACAAAACCAACAGCTACAAACCAGAGAGGACCTCAGAAAATAAATGCAGAGAATGCCAAGAGGGAGAAATGGAGCTGGGGCAGCTCCACACACTCCAGATTCTTGCTCACCCTGAAACATTGTGGCAGCTTTTGGACATTGCCAAAAAAGTAAACAAAACCCCAAGGATCCCTCATTACCCCATCCCACCCCCCAACAGTTTCTTAAACACTTAATGTCCAGCTTAAGTGAAAAATCAACAGATTTTTAGATCCCCACAGGTGACAGAAAGGAGAGTAACAAAAAAAAATCGCTAATTCCTGTTGTCATCACAACAATAAAAACCCCAACTCATGCCTCAGAGGCAGAGGGCAAAGTCTCTGCGGGGGCTGTGCCACCCCGCTTCAGAGGTCTAAAGGGCTCTTTGGGGCCCATTCCCAGCAGGGAACTCCCCTGGGAGCCTGAAAGTCTCTCGCTGTCTCCAGGCTTCCTCGGGCCTGGCCCCGGGGCTGCTGGAGGTGGGTGATGGAGGATGGCTCAGCCCTTGGCTCCCCTGCTCCTTCCCACAGCTCCAGAGCCAGCCAAGGGCTTAGCCCAGCTCCTCCTCTTCCTCCTCTACACCCTACAGTTAAAGCAGGCAACCACAAACACCCCAGCCAGCTGTGTGAAAGAACGTATATATTCAGCACGCACTCAGTACAGTATAGCAAAAAAAGCTATCGTTTCCTTAAAAAAAAAACACCAAACCCAACAAACCAACCCAACAACCACCAAGCTTTCAAGATAACCATCAAAGGCTTCCAAGTTGCTCCCCACCCTACAGCCCTGGAGCTCACCCTTCTGGCCCCAAGAAAGCAACCAGCGGCAGGCGACACCCCAGCCCGTGTCTGTCCCTGCCCGGCAAGGGACACAGGGTGGCCCTGGTTGTCCGGCAGCGCCTCCTCGTGCCGCTGCACCCAGCTCCTCCTGCGGAGCCCAGGGTGCTGAGGATGCCCCCGCAGGGGAGGGACCTGGCCAGCAGTTTGCTCTGGTGCTATCATGTGCAGTTGAGAGGGGGACACACGCCAAAATAACAGAAAATGGGGGGAGAGGGGGGCTCTGACTGCCAGCCCGGGGCGGGGCACAGCAACCTCGCCCCGGGGGCTGGATGCAGCCCTGGGAATGTGCCAGGGAGGAGAAAAGGTCCCATTGCTGATGCTGGGGGAGAATCCACATTCAGATCCCTGTGACTGTGTCTCCGCTGCTTTTGCTGGAGATGGGGGACAAGGCTGAAGAGGGGGCGAGAAACAGCACGGCGCAGGACAGAGGGCCTGGCGGGGCCCTTGCCGCAGCACACGGAGGGGAGGTAGATCAGCTTTACAGACCTCTTGCCCAGGAGGATGTCTTCTCGGACACCAGCTCGATTCCTGGGGGGAACGAACCCACCGCAGGGCCCTGATTGCCCACACTTGCCTTCTCCCCAGGGGAAGGTGTCTCGGAGCCTGTTCATGCTGCTGGANGGGGGGTGGGGGGGGAGAAAATAGGTGGGGAAGGAAATTTTATTTCCAAGCTTCTAAAAGGATCTTACAAACCACAGAGTAAAAAAAAATGCAAAACTATATATATATATTTTATATATATATATATATATAATTGACAGGGTCCTTGTAAGCAATTCTTCACATTATTCTAATGGTGATAGGAGATACCACTTAACCATATATATTTGTTTTTTCTGTAATCCTCATCATGCCAACAGCTGACAAAACTCTTCTCATACAAAATTCCCCGTTGACTGTACAGACTTCTCTTCTTGAAAGTAAAGAATGAAAGACAACAAACAACATCAATCAAGGAGAACAAAAAGTAAGAAAGAAAGGAAGAAACTCTCTTAAACAAGGTGTTCGCAGGCAGGGCTGTGTGAAAGCCAGGTGTGATGCCTCCTGCACAGCATTGGGACCCCCTGCTGAAGCCCCAGCAACTCCACCAGCACCTTTCAATGGCATGGGCTTTCCTCCAGCATCGGTGACCCCCTCACCGTCCCAGCTGTATGACCCCTGTGCCCACCTTGCCCAGGGTCTCACACACTTCTCCCACTGAGCTCCAACACTGCCCAGCTGCACCCCTCGATCTCAGCACCCCTCCTCGCTCACCCCTTCCCATCCAGCCTAACCCCAACCATAATTTTTTAGGACTTCCTAACAGCTCTGCTCATCCAGGAGGAGTTAATCCAGGACCTCCATCCCCACCAGCAACACAGCTTCCAGCTCAGCATCCCTCCCGCTATTTCAAGCATCCCTGCGGCAGGGATGCCAGCACGCTACACTCCAAGCTGGATGCTTGGTCCATCAATGCCTGCTGAAGGTGAGGAGGAATTTATGCTCAACTTTTCAGGATCCAGCACCCACGTGGGAAAACCGTGGGCCTGTGGACAAAACCAACAGCTACAAACCAGAGAGGACCTCAGAAAATAAATGCAGAGAATGCCAAGAGGGAGAAATGGAGCTGGGGCAGCTCCACACACTCCAGATTCTTGCTCACCCTGAAACATTGTGGCAGCTTTTGGACATTGCCAAAAAAGTAAACAAAACCCCAAGGATCCCTCATTACCCCATCCCACCCCCCAACAGTTTCTTAAACACTTAATGTCCAGCTTAAGTGAAAAATCAACAGATTTTTAGATCCCCACAGGTGACAGAAAGGAGAGTAACAAAAAAAAATCGCTAATTCCTGTTGTCATCACAACAATAAAAACCCCAACTCATGCCTCAGAGGCAGAGGGCAAAGTCTCTGCGGGGGCTGTGCCACCCCGCTTCAGAGGTCTCAAGGGCTCTTTGGGGCCCATTCCCAGCAGGGAACTCCCCTGGGAGCCTGAAAGTCTCTCGCTGTCTCCAGGCTTCCTCGGGCCTGGCCCCGGGGCTGCTGGAGGTGGGTGATGGAGGATGGCTCAGCCCTTGGCTCCCCTGCTCCTTCCCACAGCTCCAGAGCCAGCCAAGGGCTTAGCCCAGCTCCTCCTCTTCCTCCTCTACACCCTACAGTTAAAGCAGGCAACCACAAACACCCCAGCCAGCTGTGTGAAAGAACGTATATATTCAGCACGCACTCAGTACAGTATAGCAAAAAAAGCTATCGTTTCCTTAAAAAAAAAACACCAAACCCAACAAACCAACCCAACAACCACCAAGCTTTCAAGATAACCATCAAAGGCTTCCAAGTTGCTCCCCACCCTACAGCCCTGGAGCTCACCCTTCTGGCCCCAAGAAAGCAACCAGCGGCAGGCGACACCCCAGCCCGTGTCTGTCCCTGCCCGGCAAGGGACACAGGGTGGCCCTGGTTGTCCGGCAGCGCCTCCTCGTGCCGCTGCACCCAGCTCCTCCTGCGGAGCCCAGGGTGCTGAGGATGCCCCCGCAGGGGAGGGACCTGGCCAGCAGTTTGCTCTGGTGCTATCATGTGCAGTTGAGAGGGGGACACACGCCAAAATAACAGAAAATGGGGGGAGAGGGGGGCTCTGACTGCCAGCCCGGGGCGGGGCACAGCAACCTCGCCCCGGGGGCTGGATGCAGCCCTGGGAATGTGCCAGGGAGGAGAAAAGGTCCCATTGCTGATGCTGGGGGAGAATCCACATTCAGATCCCTGTGACTGTGTCTCCGCTGCTTTTGCTGGAGATGGGGGACAAGGCTGAAGAGGGGGCGAGAAACAGCACGGCGCAGGACAGAGGGCCTGGCGGGGCCCTTGCCGCAGCACACGGAGGGGAGGTAGATCAGCTTTACAGACCTCTTGCCCAGGAGGATGTCTTCTCGGACACCAGCTCGATTCCTGGGGGGAACGAACCCACCGCAGGGCCCTGATTGCCCACACTTGCCTTCTCCCCAGGGGAAGGTGTCTCGGAGCCTGTTCATGCTGCTGGAAAGCTCTTAAACTGAGTGGGGAGGGGTGTAGGGGGAGCAACTTTCCTCAAAACTTTTTAGCCCTGAAACTGCCTCCATGGCTGGTGCAGGCAAACACCCAGCAGTTGGGGACAAGCCTGGGGGTGGCAGCAGTGACCTGTGGGGCAGGAAGGACCCCAACTCCTTCTGCTCACCAGCCTGGCTGGACCCCGACCCCAGCCCCTCTCCCTGCCCTGCTGCAATGGCCCCGCTGCCACCCCCGCCCCCTGCGCCGCGGGGAAAGCGTGTGTGATGCTCTCCATCCTCCCCCCTCCCCAGGTCCCCGTCCCCAGCATCCCCCCTGCCGTTAGTCCTGCTGCTCGTTCATCTCCATGTCTGACACCAGGATGTTCTTCTCGGCGGATTCGCTGGGGCTGGAGGTGGTGCGGCTGTAGCGGGCGCTCTCGAAGGCCCCCCGCTCCGCGCTCCGCCGACGCCTGTACAGGTAGACGGCCACGGCCAGCACAGCGCACAGCGCCAGCGTCGACAGCACCACCACCGCGATGGCCGTCGTGTTCTCCGGCAGAGCTGCAGGGAGGGGGAAAAAGGCCAGTGAAAGGCAGCCTGACATCTCCTGAACTCTCATCCTGGCACAANNAACTCTCATCCTGGCACAAGGTGTACTTTGCCTGGTGGGTCTCCAGCTGGACAGTGGCTCTCGGGCAGGAGAGGTCAGAGCGGGACAGGACTGGAGTCTGCTTTGGTGTTCTGGGGACATTCTGCCCACGGTAGAGCAATCTCTCTGGGTTGCTCCCAATGTGCATGAACATCTGGCAGCTGCCTGGGATGTATCTGTGAGATCCCACAAGATGTGGTGTCTATCTCACAGCCTGGCCAAGCAACATAGGCAAGGGAAAGAGAACCTGGCAAGTGGCTAGTCTGACATGCTCCTCCATGAAGAGATGGCTCCTACAGCTGGGGATTCCTAACCCAGGGGCAAAATCACCAGGAAATGGGGTTTTCCACCCACAAACACCACTTCTTTGGTTATGAATACAAGCCGTGCTGCAGCATACCACCCACCCCCCTGCCCCAACACCAGTTCCTGGTCCTGGTGCTGTGCCCAGGCCACTGGTGGCACTCACCTGCTCTGGAAAAGCTGCTCTCCTCCACTGCAACGACAACACAGACAGATGAGTGTACGGCCATGGCACCCTCCCCTTTCCCCAGCACCAGCCCCACCAGCCCCATGTCATCTGCTGCTCCCAGCACCGCACCAAGCAGACACTGGGTGATGCACAGCTGTGGGGGTCCTCTGGTCCTGCCACACCACCACCCCACTTGCCTCATCCTGCCCCAAGGTGCTGACCCAGCCACTGAGACATGCACAGCCTGCCGCTGAGCCCCATGGGGACTTCCAGACCCCAGCACTGGCTCCTACAACATCCCTACAGTGGAATTGCACAAAACACGTAGCTGGTGCTACAAGCAAGACAGAGCTCTGCCCTGCAGCACCCTGCTGGACCCCCAGCTCACCCCACATCAGCCCAGGTACCCTGGGGACCAGCAGGGGGGTCCTACCTCGGGGGATCTTGCAGATGACCCCCATGGTGACATTGGTGCAGGAGCCCAGGTGCCACACACCATTGCTGCTCTGGATCCAGTAGCAGCTGTTCTGGCTGAGCATGCTGGGCCCTGTGTCATGCTGGCCCCAGTTGGAGTAGTTCACGGCGGTGTTGTCATGCCAAACCAAGGTCCCACCTGGGAAGTTGAATAATTAGATCTAGAGAGGCTGAAGGATATGTCCCACCTTTGTCCCAGTTAAAAAATCATCGGGAGGTGTGATGGGGCAATAGGGAGAACTAGGTGCTGCAGGACACCTTCCTGAACCTGCAGGCTCCAGCCCTTTGGAGGAGGCCCTGGGTTTGAAAGCCTCCATTCCCAGCCCACCAAGCTAGAGGACACACACGGCAAGTCCAGCATGGCCCTCCACACCAGCGCCACCAACCAAGGGCTTCCTCTGCTCACCATAGACCTGGTGGGAATTCACAGTCTTGCCTTAGGGAGATAAAACCTTGTTCCTTCCTCAGTACCTTTAGGGTTGAAGGTCATGCCCAGCCAGGCACCCTTGGATGGGCCCTCATATGCCTGGAGATGCTCCCACACAAAGACATTCTCCATCTCATCCTGGATGGACAACACCGTGCCACCGACTGCGGAGGAAAAGAGTGTCAGGGCAGAGCCCAGAGCTCAGAGGATGGAACTCAGGAGCAGCAGTGCCTGAGAAGACAAAGCTGAGAAATCATGCACAAACCATGTGTGAGCTGGGGAACCCCAACAAGTAACAGTACGGATACAATGACTGACCAAGGATGGACATGGGCACAGGGACACAGGTCCCATTCATTCCCTATAGGCATCCTGGGGACCCCTCCTCTATTTCCAAGGATGTGTCATACCATCTCCAGCCATCACAGTGGCCCCCGCGCCCCGGCCCCATACCTTTCTGGCACCTCCTCATGGCATCCTTCTGCCCCAGGGTGATCTCCATGTGGAAGGTGTAGCAGTGGTCCCGGAAAGGGATCCAGGACGAGTCCTCCAGTGACTTGGGGCAGCTACCGCTGTAGCTCCACTTGTGTGTGCGGGGAACACCTGGGGAGCACACAGTGCATTGGGAGTGGGTGGGGGGAATGGGGTGCCAGGGTCCCACAGCACGTTGGGGCACCCAACCCTGCAGGAATCCTCACAGAGCTCCAGAAGGTCCCCGATGGGATGCCATCTCCAAATCTTGGTTGCTCCCTATGTGGTCTGCCTCCCACCAAGGTCCCATGTCCCCCCCAGGGAAGAACCTGCTTGGAACTGGCAGATGCCTCCCTGCAGCTTGGTGTCACAGCTGGCCGTGCGCCAGCTCCCATCCACATCCATGTAGGAGCAGCCGGCGACCTGCTGAGGCTCCCCGTCCTGCCAGTTGGTATAGAAGACGTTCTCCTCCGTCAACCACGAATAGCTCCGGCCTCCCTGGAGAAGCAAGGGGAGGAGAACCTGGAGGGCTGCTGTGACCCCTGGGGACCCCCCACCCTGAGTGCCTGCCCCCTTCCCTCACCTCGTCGTTGGCCAAGCCGATCCAGAGTGGGGCCCGCAGGCTGCTGATGGCCTGGGTGAGGAAAGCCTGGCTGTAGGGGTCAGGGATGGTGGCCAGGGTGGCATTGAGGGTCTCACAGAGCAGCAGCGCCTCGTGCCACCTGAGGGGTTTCTGCAGGATGCGGTAAGTGCTGTTGTGGTAAAAGAGGGTGCCAGTGGGCGAAGTGGGGTACGATGTCCGCGCAGGGCTCAGGGATGGGTCTGGGGGAGCAAAGAGACACAGTCAGAGGGCATGTAGGACACTTCTGCATCCCAGGAGGTTGCCCCTTCATCCATCCCCCCACAAGCTGGGGTGTCCCTGGCAGGACCGTGCATGGGGCAGGGGTACCTGGGGACATCCTGGTGCTACTGGGGAGGGCAGAGAGGCCACATCCCCAGGGGTGACAAGCAGTGACACCCTAGTGCCATTCCCCACCTCGTAGCTGTTCATCAGGATGCACATCCCTATGGCACACACTGAGGCAGGATGGTTTGGTGCCCATGTATCGCTGGGACCCCCCAAAGTCTCTCTCAAGCTTCCCCTAGTGCTCTGAGCTGCCCCCCAGGGTGAGCCTATTGCCCCAAGCTCCCTGGCTGCAGCCCCACCACAGCATGGGGTGTCAGGGTGTTGGTGGCAGGTCCCCAGTGAGCAGAGGCTGGGGTGAGCCCCCGTACCCCTTACCTATGCTCCGCTGGCAGATGTAGCCGTGCTTCTCCTCCAGGCAGCTCCGGTCATCCCAGCGCCCCGTGAAGTGTGGGGGTGAGCCATGCCACACCACCACACAGTTGGTCTGCACAACCAAAGCCACAAGGTCAGCACTGCCCTTTGCATCGTCATCCCACCCCCTCAGGCACCTCCACCCCAGGGACCACCCACCCTGCAGGGCTGCATCCCATTCTGTCCTTAGAAAGCCACCCTGGCATGCTAAATCCTTCAATCCTCATGGTGGGATATGGGGCTCAGACCTTCCCAGGGGATGGGGGATGCTTTGGGGGGGTCTCACTCACTGGCTTGTCGCGGGGGCTGGAGGTGCTGCAGCCTGAGGGTTCGCTGGGTGCCCAGTTCACGTGCTGCAGCGGCTCACCCTCCACCCACTGGAACTCCCTCTGGGCATCGTGGAGGCCGATCCAGAGGTCAAAGGAGATGTTGGGCAGCATGGATGTGATGAAAGCTGCAAGCAATGGGTGAGGTGCTGAGGGTCTCCCCTGGGGCAGGCCTCCGGCCAGCAGGGCCAGCTGGGGCTTGAGGGAACCTACCCTGCTCCAGGGGGTTGGAGATGGTGGCCAGGACGGCGCCCTGGCTCTCGCATGCCTGCTTCGCCTCCGGCCACTTCACAATCTCAGCTTTGTCATGGCCATTAAAACTGAAACACTGCACGGGCAGGGGCATGGGGTGGTCCACAGGGTGCAGCCACTCCCACCCCCCCACCCCAAGCCCTGCACCCTCCCCACTCACCCATTCTCTGCAGCGCCATTTTGCCCCAGTGGTCCTCTTTCCCCTTGCACCCTCATGTTGGATGCCCGTCCCAGCCCCTCCTGCACCTCTCCTCCAGTATCCCTGTGCATGCACCCCCATCACCACCCACTCCTGCATCCCTAAACCATGGTGCACCTCTCTCAGCACCCCTGAGCATGTGCCCCTATCACCACCCCATCCTGTATCCCCACCATACAGCACACCTCTCTCCCAGTATCCCTGTGCATGCACCCCCAGCACTTCCCCCAAAACACATGCATTTCTCTCCACCCTGCCATGTCTCAGTGCCCCCCACCCTCCTCTGTGGGACTGGTGGAAGACCAGAAGGTGGCCATCCCCACTCTGATCCCTCTCCATGCCACCATACCTTGCTGAGGAAGGGAAACCAGCTGCGGGGACAGCCCCCACTGGTGGGAGCAGGCAGCGGTGGGAGGGAAGGCTTCACTGCCGTCCCATTGCTCCGCTTGCAAATGTAGGGCAGTGCTGTCAGGCACTTCTGGTCCCCCCAGTCCTCTGTGGGAAGGGACAGGACAAGCATGACCCCCCCGCCATAGTGGGGTAGGCGTGTCTCCGCTCAGCCTGCAGCCCCTGGCCCCACTAGAGCCCCAGCACAGCTGGGTCCAGCCCCTCACCTCTGCTGGCTGTCATATACACGCACTTCTTGTCCTTGTTGATGGGCCGGGGCTTGCCCGGTGCCCAGGAGACAAAGTTGAGGAGAGACCCATCGGACCACCTGGGAAAGGCACCCGTGGGAGCATGAAGGCAAGCGGGATCAGTTGCATGCCATAACTGGGAGCATGCCCCACCAATGAACTCTCTTGGATGAGGAACCTCCATCCCAGCATCCCAGGATGAGACCCCTGAGAGGTAGGTGCCGAGAGCTGGGGATGGTGGCACGGGGATATGCAGGGACGTGGTGGCTTGGTCTCTGACTTACTTGAACCTCCCATCGTTCTCGTAGGTGTGCAGCCCAATCCACCAGTGCTGCTCCTGGCCCCTGGAGAACTGCACACCCAGAGAGGACATATCAGTGTCCCCTGCAGGGACTGGGTGTCCCTGGGGACAGCCATGGCCACCCTGGGCACAGGGACTGGGCAGCCCTCCCTGCAGCTTGCTGAGCCCCAAACCCACACCCAGGCGTCGGGACCTGCTGCCACCATGCAACACCCATCGTAACCCCATCAGAACCAGGCTGACCCCAGAAAACATTCCTCCAGCACAGGATGGAAGAAGCCAGGCAGGGAGCAGCCCGGGGAGGCAGCAGAGCTCGCGGAGGTCCCCGTCCCCATCCCCTCGTACCTTCTTCAGGTTCTGTCCCAGGAAGCGCAGTTCAGCCTCGCCGTGCACCGATGCCAGCTCAGCCTGGAACCAGCTGCAGATGCGCTGTGCCTGCACCCACGTTGAGTGGTGCTCAAAGAACTTGTACTCTGCATCCTGGTACTTCACCCACTCTTTGCTGCCTGCAGGCAGGGACTGGTGTCACACCGTGGCTGTGCCACCCCCTGCTGCAGCCACCAGCACCCATCACCCTGTCCCTTGGTCCCCCAGGAGTTGTGCTGCTTTGCTTTTTCAGGGAGAGGGTCAGCATCCAGCTGAGGGGCCTGATTCTGCCAGGTACCCATGGCCATGCCAGGCAGCAAAGGGCAGCAGGATGCCTGAGCTCCCCTCCCTCCTACAACAGGATCCATCCTCCTCCGGATAATGCTGCAGGGATGCCCCTCAGGGACTGTGACAGGGTGGCAGACACCTGGGGAGGATGGTCTACACCCAACAGACATATGGCCATGGTCAACGCACCTTGGGTTGTGATCTCTGGCTCCTTCACGTCAGCACCTGGTGAAAGGGCAAGGATAGGCCATCAGTGGGATGTGGGGCTGGGGTGCTCCTGCTGATGCTTGCCCACAGGCTCCAAGGGCAAGATGCCCTCATGAATCCCCCTGGGATGGGCAGCACCTCTCCCAGCTCTTGAATTAGGACTCATCCTTCCATGAAAACTCAACCTTTGGAGGGGAGATGATACAGGGTCCTCCTGCAACCACCCCACCATTCCACAGCCCATCCTCTGCCAGGTTATACAAAGCTGAGGGGTTTGGGGACCTCTTCACTGGGTACCTTTGGGCAATTTGCAGATCCAGTCCAGCTGGGCTTCGCACTGCATTGGCATCCACTGCAAGGAGGCCAGGTCCAGCACTGCACAGGTCCGGATGTCATCGTCATCGTAGTTACTGCGGTCAAAGTTGTGGTAGAAAAACTGGGGGTCGAGAGAGATGGGCGCTGTTGGGCATTTCCACCAGCGCTGGATTTACCCCCCCCTCCCCTGCACCCCAAATACCAAGGGGATTCATTCATATTGCTGCAATCCTCCCAGGACTCACCCCCAGCCCGTCGCTCCACCGCCAGCTCTTGTCCCCCGCAGGGTCCCGCCGGTTCAGGCCGATCCAGAACCAGTGCTGCTCATGGAGCTCCGGCTCCGACTCCCTACGGGAAGCCAGGGGAAGGGTGAGAACACACTCCCCCATCCAAACCAGAAGTTTTTATATTTATATACAAATATACATTTATAATCACAGCTCTTTTTGGTTTGTTTTCAAAGCCTGCTGTCCCCACAACACCCAAAGGCAGGAGCTTGGATAACATCAGGGCAGGGTTTTAAACCCAACCTCCATGCCCGAATTACACTGAATTTCCTGCGCTTCTCCCACACCCCCTCTTCAGTGTAGCCACACCACCTGATGCCTTCTGTACACAAGTTCATACTCAGAGAGGCACATCCACCCCCTGCCCATCCATCCATGGGGAGGGTTGTGGGCTCGTGCCAAGCAGACTTGGGCAGCAGGACACACGCTGGCACAGCCAGCCTCTCACCCGAAAATCTTGTTGAGGGTGTTGGCAACAAAGTGCTCCTCCTCGTAGCTGCCCAGGCTGAGCAGCTGGGCCCCCAGGTCCCGGCAAAACTCCTGCGCCGCGATCCATGTCTTCTTCTCTTGCAGTTTCTCAAAGTTGAACACCTGGGGAAGGAAAAACCGGCAGCAGAGGAGGCTCAGCACCAGGAGAGGAGCAGAGCATCGTCCACATCCCGAGGGATGCTGCCACTACCCAGCCCGAACCAGGCTCATGGGATCTGGACTGCCCTTTGGAAGAACCAAAACATGCTCCTTCACCCCCCCTGCACCACTAGGGAGGCACATGCACCCTGACAACAGCCAGGGCGAGCCCCCCCAGCACCCTTCACCTTGTAGCAGTGTCGGAGCTTGGAGTCGGAGCTCCATCCCAGTGGGCAGGGAGCGGTGAGGCTGGGCGTGGGGTAGGGACCGGGCAGCTCAGGGTTGACCGGAGTGCCCAGGTTCTGCCGGCAGATGTACTTGGCCTTGAAGGTGCTGCAGTTCTTCACCTCCCACAGCCCCATGGAACTGCCGGTGGCCAGGGCCACACAACCGCCCTTGTTGTAACCTGGAGCGCTCACGGGAGAGGGGAGGATGCCAGCCTTAGGAGTCGGACTTTGCCAGGGTGGAAGAGCCAGCACCCATCAAGCATGGAGGGGACATCCCTATCCCACCCATGGCTGCCCCCTTACCGGGCTGGTCACGGTTCCAGTGGGTGTACATGACCTCGTCACCACTCAGCCAGCGGAAAGCGCCTGTCTCATTGATGTCCTGCAGTGCTGTCCAGAAATACTCCCCATCCCAGCCGTAGATGAGGCTGCTGACATAGGCCTGCTCGAACCTGGAGGGATGGTGAAGGCAGGCGATGCTGAAATACCGAGCAGCCCGTGCCACCCCAGCCCACACATGGGCCATGAGCAAAGTCTGGCTGTCAGGTCACTCCCCCTCCTTGGGGGACTCATTTTGGAGCTAACCCACCACAGCTGGCATGGCACTAACCTGTTGGTGATGGTGACCAGAGTGGAGCCATAGTCGGAGCACATCTTGCGGGCATCGCTGTAGGAGACGCGGTCCTCACCCAGCCAGAAGCAGGAGGGGCTGTGCCACTTCCAGCCCTGGGGATGGGTGACAGGGGACATGCACCACCACTCACCCCAGCCCTCCCCAGAAGGACAGGAGTGAACCCAGGGGGTGAGAGCAATGTCCCACGTCCCCTCCTGCCACCTCTGCCTTCTTCTGGGAGGTCTCCTGCCCCTGTCCACCCCGGCTCGACCCCTCTCATCTTTGAGCTCTAACAAGCCCCTGGCCCCAGAGGACATGGCTGCAAGGAAAACAAACACCCAGTCAGCTTCAAAGCCGGGGAAACAGCTCTCGCTGCCAATGTCCAGCCCGGCCGGGGTGCAGGGAGGGGAGCACAATCCTCCTCTATCCGCCCCAGGGCTGAATCCAGCTCGAATCCCACCACAGCCTGCTTTAATCCTCTGCCTTGTTGATGTTGGAACCTCTCCGGGACCAGAGACACAATAGCGCCTGTTTTCTGCCAGAGGAGGGAGTGGGGCGGCCCCGGAGCTGGCAGTGGTGCAGGGAGGGACGTGGGGGCTCATCTGTGAGAGGGCACACACATGTGATGGACGAGCAAGCTGGGGTGGGGAAGGGTGAAGGAGCTCAGCCAGGGAGGGAAGTGGCCACAGGCTCAGAGACCTTCCTGGTGTGGTAGGAAGCATCACTGGGGTTTCAGCCCTGGCTAGCCAGGAGGGTCAGTGGGGCACATGTGCCATCTGCAGTGTCATCAGCATGGTGGGGAGAGAAGCAGGACTGCAGTTTTGGGAGACCAAGAGGAAAACGACTCGGAATTCCATTTTTACCCCCCATTTTCCTGCTCCTGCAGCCTTTCACCAAAGTTAGCAAACCCAGGTACAGACCCACCTGCAGCTGGGTCCCACTGGGAACAGCTGGGATGCTCCTGAACAGCTGGGGAAGAAGCACGGGACAGTGCAGGTCCCTGATGTCCCTAAGAGGGGACCCCAGCCAGCCCTGAGCCCTGGCAGCATTAAAACCATAGGGGTGCTCTCCCATGCACTGAGCACCACAGCAGACCCCTGTGATCCAAAAAATAGCCAGGATGGGACCATTAATCCCAAATGCTGCCTCCAGCCCCTGATCCCAGTGTCTCCCCACATCCCTCTCTGGCTTTACCTTCCCCATCCCCCAAGCCCCCATCCCCCATTGCTTCCTTCAAGGCTCTTCCAAAAGAAAAGGAATTTTGGAGAGGGTAAGAGAAAGCATCTAAGCCACCAAGAGAAACCAGCACAGTGGCTGGAAAGGACCAGAGACAGAGCTAATCATCCTCTGAGCAAGATGCCACCTCTTCTCCCTCAACCTCTGCATCTGGGTGGCAAATGGCCCTGTTGAGGATGCGGAGAGGGAGGAAGGATGGGAAAAGGCCTTTCCTCAGTTCATTTATCATCCCCAGTTTGTTTCCCAGTGGGTGCATCTCTCTGCTGGGCACTCAGGGCCAGAGTAAGACTGTGGCTGGACTGGCAGGAGGGAGTTAAATCTGCATGGGGACATCCCCTAAGTCCTCAGGGCTGCTGCAGAGACAAGTGTGTGGGTGGCGGTGGCTCATTGCCACCAAGTGCCTTATCCCCAGTACCCATCAACACTGGGGTTCCTCCAGCTCTGGCTGGCAGCCCCCCGAGTCTGGCCAGGGTGCCAGCTTGCCCGGCTGCCCTGCTCCCCCCTAAGCTCTGCCAGAACCAAGCGGGTGCCGGGGTTTGTCTGTGCTGCGATGTGGTAAAGACCTTGGAGGTGCCCGGCAGCACCTCTGGGAGCTGGCCCGGAGGAGCTGCTTACTAGTCTGAGCGTGAGCTGTCTTGCTTTGAAATGCTGGGAGGGGTTCAAGAGCGGCGGCCATGCCAGGCTTGCCATTCGAACACTTTACAAAGAGGCACAAAAGCGAGGTCCCAGCAAGCGTGGGAATGGGGTGGCCTCAGCCCTGCTTTGGCAGCTGGGGAAACTGAGGCAGAGAGTGGTCTGGGTGAGAACCTGCTGATTTTGTGGCCATGTCATCTTGCCCAGAGAACACAGCCTTGCCATCATGGGGCCAGCAGCCGCCTCTGTCCCGCTGGGGTTCTGCCCAGAGCAGCTCTGCTGCTGGGTTTTGGCACAGAGAGAGGCAAGTGGGGGAAAAAAAGAACATCCCTGCTGGCAACCAAGCCAGCCCGAGGGGGAGGATCTTGGCCGATGGAGACATGTGTTTTGTCCCAATTTCTTCCTGTGGCCTCATGCAACTGTGGAAGCAAATGGCTGAGCAGCCCCAGGCACATCCCTGCAGCTCTGCACTCTGCTCACCAGAGCTCCCTACAATGGTTTTGGGGGGAGGTACTCCATGACCCCAGCATCAGGCAGAGCCATGGAGCAGCCAGAGCCACCTCCCACCCCAGGTCCCCCTCACCTTTCGGCACCCATGGTCATCCTCCTCCTTCTCCTGGCTCACCCGCCCGGGCTTTTTGCAGATGGAGGGCAGGGTCTGGTTGCAGGGGCTGTCGTTCCACCTCCCTTCCTGCACAGTGGGAAGAAGAGAAGGACTGAGCCCAGCCAGCAGCACAGGGAACTCCCCAGCCCATCCATCCCCTTGTTGGACCCACAGACTTTCCTTCTCTACATCAAATCCCCATGGATACAGTGCTGGATCCCTCCCATTCCAACAGCTGGGATGTGACACGTTTGACCCCAGCTGGAGATGCTCCCTGAGATACCCCTTCCCCAGCCACGAAGATGCAGTACTGCTCTCTACAGAGGTGCAGGATGGACCCCCTGCCCTGGGCTCTCACCGGTCCCCAAATGGTCACACAGTCTTCCAGGCTGTCACGAAAGTTGTTGGGCTCAAAGGGGTGCCAGTAGGTGAACCTCACGGGCGTCCCATCCGACCACTCAAAGTTCATCTGAAGCTTGAGGTCATTTAGACCAATCCAGAGCTCCTCCACGTCTGCCGAGACAGAAGGGTCAGGGGATGAAATCCCCTCTACCTGACCAAAACCTTGCAGAAACCCACCCGGTGACAGGAGACCCTGTGATGGGCACGCAGCTCTGCAAAGCATCTGCCAGAACCCATGCAGATGCTGCAGGGCACAGCCTCTAACCCCAGCCCTGCCAGCAGGCAGGAGAGGGCAGGGCAGGGCAGGGCAGGAAAGGGCAGGACGGGCAGGAAAGGGCAGGACAGGCAGGAGAGTGAAGGACAGGCAGGGCAGGGCAGGCAGAAGAGGGCAGGACAGACAGGAGAGGGCAGGAAACAACAGGCAGGGCAGAGCAGGAGAGGTCAAGCAGGGCAGGAGAGGGCAGGACAGGCAGGAGAGGGCAGGCAGGAGAGGGCAGGACAGGCATGAGAAGGCAGGAGACAGCAGGCAGGGCAGGACAGGAGAGGGCGGGCAGGGAAGGATGGGCAGGAGAGTGCAGGAGAGGGCAGGCAGGAGAGGGCAGGGCATCTCCTGCCCACGACAGACCCACAGAGGGGGAAACACAGTGACATTCCCCAGCAATTTTCAGAGAGGTACTGCAGCAGCAGAATGATAAATTCCAGGCCCGTAGGCTCAGGTCCAGCAAGCTACTGGTTTGCAACTCCCATCCCACCTCCACCTCCCCTGGTCTGGGACCACCAGCATGTCACCCTCCATCCATCCTCCACCTCCACCCTCCTATGGCTCCTGCCTCCCTCGGCATTAACTCTGACCAGCCCCCAGCCCCTCCCCAGTCCCTACTGATGTCTGAGTGCCCCAATGTCCCCATGGTGAGTTTTGCTGCCAGGTTCTCCCCTCAGCAGGGATGGGCTGGGGGCTCATGGGAGTGTGTCACTTGGCCACAGGGGCTGCATTCATATGGGAAGAGCATAACCTGACCTGAGAGTGACCCTAATGAGGGGTGGCAGAAGAGAGCTCCAGAGGATGGTGGCATGGGTGCTCCCCTGTACCATCATACATGATTGCTCGGGCTGAAACTTCCCAAGTACCTTCCCAGCTCCAACATATCCCAACGTGGGAAACCTCAACCCGTTTACACATGGGTGAAGTCAGAACTTGAAAGAGAAACCTGGGACGCTAGAGGCAGGAGTTCCCCCTTCACTTGTGTCCCAGGCAGATTTAGCAGCAAGAGGTGCAGCCTCCTCCAGCAAGGCCAGCAGGATTTTTGCCCATCTATTTCTACATTAATCAACTGGGACTAGCGCCATCCCCAGCTGCAGCTGTGGATTTGCTTGCCCAGCAGTGCAGGTTCCCAGGAATGGCTTTTACATTTGCTGGATGGAGGACGGGTCTGCAGCACAGGCTCCTCTAAGCAACACATCGCCTCCCAGTCTGGGGTCTCTGCTCCCTTCTCAGCCGGGAATCAACTCCACACCCTCCATCACACAAAAATGACTTTTCCACAGACCTTATAATCAGACAGGAAGGGTGCTGGGGGCACACTGGGCTCCCTCTTACCTTGCTTGACCTGCTTGGTGACAAACTCCAGCTCGGAGAGGGTGTGGATGCTGACCAGGTCTCCCCCGCTCCGCAGGCAGGTCTTCTTTGCCTCCTGCCAGCTCTTCTTCTCTCCCACCAGGCGGTAACAGTTGGACTGGAAGGGCTGCCAGCTGGGCTCACAGTCCACCTTCACCTCTGACCACGAGTCTGGCAGGACACAAGACGGCCTGAGGGCTCCTGTCCCGCTCTCCTTGGCAGGGAGAGGACCATGGGCAGGGACCACAGTCCCATGAGATGCTCAGGAGACCCAAGCCAAAGGAACAGTGGCTTATGGCTTATGGCCAGAAGGTGATTGCAGAATGGCAAGGTGCAGGCAATGACAGCTTTAGAGCTCCAGGGACAAAACAAAATCCCTTTTGCTGTCCGAGGAGCCAGAGTGCAGCAGAACAGAGAGTGCTGTGTCCCCTGGGGACCTCCTGCTCCTCTTGATTCCTCCCTGTGCTGGCTTCGGCTGGGACAGAGTTAATTTTGTTCATAGTAGCTACTCTGTGGCTGTGTTTTAGATTAGTGTTGGGAACAGTGTTGATAACACAGGGATGTTTTAGTCACTGCGCAGCAGCATTTGCACAGAGTCAAGGCCTTTTCTGCTCCTCCCACCACCCCACCAGTGAGTGGGCTGCAGGCT
Organism: Jacana jacana; assembly: GCA_013400555.1. Classification (NCBI taxonomy): domain Eukaryota; kingdom Metazoa; phylum Chordata; class Aves; order Charadriiformes; family Jacanidae; genus Jacana; species Jacana jacana. The sequence goes on from VZTM01008074.1 coordinate 37,165, forward strand.
GCAGGGGAGCACAAGAAGTTGGGAAGGGACACAGCTGGGGACAACTGACCCATGCCATACAATGTCAGGCTCAGTATATAAAGGTGAGGGAAGAAGGAGGAAGTGGGGCTGGGGGGACGGACACTCAGAGCGATGGCGTTTTGTTTTCCCAAGTCACTGTTAGGTGTGATGGTGCCCAGCTTTCCTGGGGATGGCTGAGCACCCACCTGCCCATGGGAAACAGGGAATTGAGTCCTTGTTTTGCTTTGCTTGTCTGGGTGGCTTTTGCTTTACTTATTAATCAGAGTCTATCTCAACCCATGAGTTTTCTCACTTTTACTCTTCCAATTCTCTCCCCCATCCCACCAAGGGGGGAGTGAGCCAGCAGCCACGAGGGGCTTTGTTGCTGATGGGGGTTAAACCCAACCCTCCCTTCCCACTAATTCTGGAATTGCTCCAGCGCTTCTTGGGGGAAGCTCCTCAGGGAGGACCTTTTCCAAATCTAGGCAGCCCTGGGGAGCTGGACCAGAGGCTCCACACTTCCAGGGCACCAGCAAGCTGGGGGCACTATGGGCATCTCCACAACCTGGTCTGTCCCCTCACCATGCCAGGACAGGATATGGCATTATCCATTCCCAGTGCTGCTCTTTCCCCCTCTCACCCGTCAGGAAGGGGTCGGCGGTGGCGTTGGGCTTCTTCTTGCAGACGTAGGGGAGGGCAATGCCGCAGTCGCGGTTCTGCCACCCACCGGAGGACTCGGTGCGGATCACCCCGCAGTTCTCCTCACTGGGGTTGTCAGGCTGGTCTGGAAAGTGAGGTGAGGAGGGGACATGCTGCTGGGGAGCTGGGGCACAGCCACCAACGCTGCCCACGCAGGCAGGGTGCAGCTCTCCTTCCTCCAACACCAGTAAAGACCTATTTGTTTTGTTATTTCACATGAGGAAGACATTACCCCACGTACACGGGATTATTCATTGTGCCTCAATGACAAGGACCTGGAGTATCGCTATTTTACCTACAGATACTGTATGGCAGTTTGGCAGGGGGGGACATGGTACTGGACCTGAACTGTTCCCACTTGTCCCCAGACCTCCTCCAAGGGTATCACTGACCCCATAAGTGCCTCTGGGTGACAGCACCACGCATGACAAGAGCAACCCTTGCAATAGGTCCTCCTGCCCCCCGAGCACCCCAGGGTTAGAGATGGGCACCTGCAGTTGGGGACCACTCCTTGGCTGCACTCCAGCACCGAGCTGGGATGCAATGACCCTCAACCCAGGTTATACACAGGGCTAATGAGGGCCTGCAGAGGGACAATTCCCCCCCCAGCACCCTGTGTCCCCCCTCCAGCTCCATGGATGTCCCAGGCTGCTCCACAGACCCACAAGACTCTCCATCCCCAGGCAGCAAGGAGATACCCCATGGCAGACTGGGCCACCTCCCTGTCATGGGTCTATCTCCAGTGGTCACAGACTGTCTCCTAGCCCTCCTATCACCACTGTAATCCCACCCCCACCCCCCCGGCTCACCACTCTCCCAGTTGAGGTACTTGAGGGGCGAGTTGTCCGACCACTGCCAGCCTCCATTGATGTCCAGGTCGTTAAGCCCAATCCAGAGCGTGGAGCTGTACCCGGTCAGCAGCCCTGGGACCAACACAGCCAGAGGGGCAGCATCAGTGTCCCTGGCCCCAATTCAACTCCCAGCCTGTCACCATCCCCAAACCAACCACATGGGGCAGGCAGAGCAACCTGGCACTGGTGATGGCCATGGTGCCACCAGCTCTACCCTGGGTGAGGAGGATGGGTGCAGATCCAGGCTGCCATCATCTCACCGTTGATGTAGGTCTGCTCGTGGATCTCAGTGATGCTGAGCAGGTTGGCCCCTTGCTGCTCACAGCTATTCCAAGCCTCCCGCCATGACAGTGTTGACTGGAAGTTGAACTGGTAGCAACTGTTGGTAAGGTGGTCCTTGTCCCAGAAGGTCTCGCAGTCATTGCCTGTGGGGATGAGCACAGTGAGCACCCAACACAGCCCCATCCACACCTCCAAAAACCCCAAATAACCCCCAAAGACAAAGAAAACAAGAAGCCAGTGGGGCTGCTCTAGCACCTCTGGCTGCTCACTGGAGGAGGGATGAGCCAGGAGGGAAGGAGAGAGGCAGGAAAGCCCCCAAGAGGGATGAACGTGGGGTTTCTGGTTTTCCCCGTGGGACACATCCCTCACACTTACTCTTTATGGGGCAGAAGCCCCATCGCTCGTCCTTGCCATAGTCCTGGGTGGTGGCACACCAGAGATGGCCGTCCTCCCGCCCTGTGCTGGTGCACTCGTGAAACCACTGGTTGTCATACTTGAAGGGGATGGTGCAGGGCTTCCCATGAGAGTTGCCCTGGATGGTGTAAATCTCTGTGGGGAAAGAGGAGCCCTTGCTTGAGGCTGCATCTATGGGGGGCTGGAGGGAAGTTTGGGGCGAGGGGTGCAGGCTGGCTCAGTACAAGGGCTGCCTCCTCCCTGGGGCTGATCCCATTGCACCAATTCTGCCTGGTTTTGCAGCTAGGAGGACTCAACTGCTGCAGCACCATGGCCACAGTCAACATTTTGGGTCTGGTTTGTGTTATGGGGTAATAACCCAATATGCCCAGTGAGGCATTACCAGAGTATGGCACGGAGCACAGGTCTTCCTCGGTGCCGTACGTCCTCCACTGCGAGCCACGCGCCTGGTCCCCTCTGTCCATGGAGGAATTGGCCGGGCGGGCGCCAAGGTGCTGAGAGAGCTGCTCCCCGAGGCCCCGGCAGCTCCAGCGCATGTTGACGGACTCACGGTCGCACTCATAGGTGGCCAAGGGGTGCAGCCCCGCTGTGGCATTGCCCCCGTGCCACGACACCCCCAGGCACTGCATGGCCCCCACATTGAAGAGGCGATTTCGCGAGACCCATTTCCACTGCTGGGCTGGGGCACTGGTGTTGCAGCCCTTGGCCAGTCTCACCAGCGAGTCCTTTGTCTCCAGGCAGCCCTGTGTGCCTGTGTTGTAGATGAGGAAGACTTTGGAGTCTGGGGAAAAACCACAGAGAAAGGGTTAAAGCATCACCGGGGACTCTGCATCGTGCCATGTGTCACCCCCAGCCCTGCCAGAGCATCCTGGCTCCCCTTCCATGCACAGCAAGTTTCAGGGTGCATCCCTGTGCGGGGCACCCAGCAGGCTGGTGACCACCCCATAGAAATAACCTCAGGGTTTGTCACGATGCCTGTCCTTGGGGTGACGGGCTCCGTGCAGGGTGACACAATGGGTGTTTGCACCAAGTGTGTGACATCCCCACAAAGCACCAGTTAAGTGGCTTTTGGGCATCAGAGATGGCGCCAAGAGCTCACCCGCTCGGACAGCATCCTCGGAGCTGTTCAAAACACAGCCCCTCGGGCAGCACCCGGCTGCAGCATCCCGGGGCATCGCAACAAGCCCCGCAGGAGCCCACGCCAATGGCTTCAGCACCGTCCATCTGCTGCGGGTGGAAGAAAACAAGAGCCAGGAAACAGAGAGCGCATCCATCATTTTTATGCGCATTTGGGGACCCGTTAAATTTTGTGGAGCAAACAAGAATTTTGGGGGAAGGTCTCCCATCCCATTGCGTGAACAGGGTGTGATGGAAAATGCCTGCATGCAGCCACGGCTCCCACTGGCACAGCCCCAGCAAACACGAACCATCACCTCGGGACCCTCCAAAATCCCAGCCCTGGCGCTGGGAGGTGGGAGCGGAGTGAGGGGAATCGCTGCCAGCGGGGAAAGCGCTAGCGCAGCTGCGGAGGGACTCAACCCCAGCTCCATGCACGTCCCACGGTCCTGCCCGCTGCCATGGCCCAGCCCTGCACGCCCACAGCGATTCCCCAGCCCCCAGCATCACCCCAGCACGGGAATCCACCTCAAAACCTGTAGAAACCAGTGAACCCAGGGACATTGCACTGGGACGCGTTGTTCCAGCTGACGTGTCATTTTTAAAAGATACTTTATTTCTGCAAATGCTTCTTTCAAAACTAAAAACCCACCCCTGGGGCTGCTTCTTGCCCCAGCAAAAACCTGCCCCAAAGCAGCACACCAACGAGATGACTTCTGTTGATTTTGTTGTTGCCATTTTAAAAGCAACATTTATTTATTTATTTTTCCCACCACAAGCATTCACCAGAAGTCAAAGCGAACTCACGCTATATTTAGCTTTGGTTTGCTTTGGGTTTTTGCCATTGTATGAAATTTTTTTGGGCTGAAAAGGTTTTCATTTCCTATTCCCCCCCCCACCCTGCCCCAGCTCTGCTACAGGCGGCTCCTGCACATTTCAGCAACAAACAGCTCAGCTCAGTGAACTTTCCCAACTTGTCCCTGATAAAGGAATGAGAAATGGAGGAAGGAGGACACCCCCATTTCATTTCTGAGCTTCAGCAGTGCCCCGGCTCCAGAAAAGAAATTATGGCAAAGACCCGTTCCCCTGCTGAAATGACATCAGCGATGACTTCAAATAAAAGCAAAGCCCGTCCGCAGGGTGATCTCCTGGGAGCAGACTCTGTGCACGTGCAACAGAAAAAAGCAACCATTGGAAGAAGAAATGTTTAATTTCTCAGAAAATATTTTTCAAATCATGGCAAGTGGAAAAAATAAGCAAAAATTCAGATGGGGCTGATGTTGGCTGGCTGAAGCTCAGGTCCCTGAACCGGTGCTGGGGTTTCCCCAACTAGAGCTGGCTTGATCCTGACCTGGACCTGGAGACCAGCTCATTCCCCCACCAAACACCCATCTCACGTGCCAGCACCATCCATGGCATCACCCAACCCATCGCTCTCCCCTTCCTGCACACAGTGAGGGCCGGTGCAATCCATCACCAGCATTGGGGACACTGGGAGAGGGGGGACAGGACACGGGTGTTTAAACACTTCTTAGGGCCTGGGGCATAAATCTTATGAGGAGCGAATGAAGGAGCTGGGACTGTTTAGTTGGAGGGAGAGGAGGCTGAGGGGAGACCTCATCACTCTCTACAACTGCTTGAAAGGACGTTGTAGAGAGGTTGGTGCTGGTCTCTTCTCACAGGGAATTAGCGATAGAAGGAGACGGAATGGCTTCAAGCTGCAGCAGGGTAGGGTTAGGCTGGACATGAGGAAAAAGTTCTTCCTTGAAAGAGTGGTCAGAGCCTGGAATGGGCTGCCCAGGGAGGGGGTGGAGTCCCCATCCCTGAACGTGTTGAAGCGTGGTTGAGATGTGGTTTTGAGGGATCTGGTGTAGGGGAGACCTGTGTAGAGTGGGGCTGATGGTTGGATTCGATAAGCCCCAGGGTCTCTTTCAACCTGAAGGATTCTGTGATTCTGGAGGGATGCAGCATCAGTGTTGCAACCCACTGGACCCAAGAACCAGCACTTGGGCAAGATGAGACCTCCCTGGGTCACAAGCTGTGCCATAGGGAGCCAAACATTGGCACGTCGGTACCAGGAATATTAAAATGCCGTACTGCGAGCACCACTGTGGCCGTTAGCAGCAGGGGTCAGCAACGGAACTCCCTTCTCTGTTTATCTGCTAGCCCAGCTCTGTGCCTGTCAGAAAAGCCCTGGAGCCAGTGCCAGGAGTGGGTGCCAGGATGCTCAGCACCACATTGGGGCTGTGCAGCACCAGGCGAGGGCGATGCTCGGCAGTGGCCACGCAGTGGCATGGTGCTTGGAGAAAGCTGTGTCCAGACTGGAGAGGGCAGCCCCAGGGCCGGAAAAGCACAAAATATCATTTTATTCTAAAAAGGGAAGAGCTGGAGGTAGAAAATTATAGGGTAAGGGTTTTGGGTTACCCCTACTGCCTGTAGGCAGCTCAGCCCACAGCCTCTTTGCTTGAAGCAGGCAGAAGAGGGCATCAAATGCCCCCCTCCTGGTCCCTGCTGAGTTCTGGAGGAAAGGGAAAGCTTTACCACCAGCTCAGCCCCCGCACCTCCCCAGTGCTTCCACCTTCTCCCCTTGCAGAACCCCCTGGTACCGCTGGTGGGGAACTGCTCCCAGCAAGGCTGGAGCTGGGGAAGGACAACCAACATGAGCTCAACATACATCAGCAAAGGTACCTCCTGCACTTCACCCAAAACACACTTTTCTTCACTTATTTCAGGGAATTCATGGCTGACTTGACCCCCAGTTAGTGTCCATGGCACTGGCAGCAGTGCTTGGTCCAGCCCCTGATGCACTGAAAGGGGCTTCCAGCCTCCCTGACCCCACTGCCCCACAGCCCAAAGGGCTATGGAGGAAATGGCTCCCCAGGGCACTGATAGTCTTTTTTTATGTGGTGCCCCTTGTTTCTGCCAAATCCAGGTTCTTCCCAACCATCTCCCAGTCACTGCTTGTGCAGAAACCTCTGAAACGTGGCCACAGAGGTCACCGAGCACCAGCCTGGCCACAGCTCCACCAACAATGCTCAGCACCGAAACCAAGCACCCGAGTGAACTCTCCCTCCCCCCACTCATTCAGCTGCCAATGAATGGGATGGATGCAAAGTTGGGTGGGATGGGGCCAGATGAGTCTCTTCTGCCAGCCTGGTATCCCACAAAGCAAACCCAACCCTTGCAGGAGGCAGCTCCAGAGGAGCACCTCAGCAGGACTAGGAATGTCCCCATCCCTTCTAGGGCCACCCTGTCTTGCACTGCCCTCTGCAGCCATGGCACAGCTACAGGTGACTCCTTTCAGAGATGCTCCTTGGGCTCTTCCACCCACTTGCAGACCCAAAACCTGGCTAGGAGAGCCTTCCAACCGCCCTCCGGCTACAGAAACCCAACCATGGTGAACACTAGCAGGTTGCCTCCACCCTGCCCCAAAGTGGAGCTGTCTGCACAATTCGTGCCTCTCCCTCCTGCATCCTACATCTTCCACGTAGAGCCAGCTCAGAGCATCTCTGCTCCATCACGTCCTCCTCCTCCTCCTCTTCTTCCTCCTCCTCTGCGAAGGAACTCTTGAAAGCAAAGCAAAAACCCACACTTTCAGGGATGCTGTCTTGTCCCAGCCACGCACACGACTGGATGCTGCCTCCAGTTTACTGGTATGAGCACGGAAACCAGCTGGTGCCACAAAGCAGCATGATGGTGGGGACGGTGGGGAGCTGGGGCTGTGTGAGAAAGACCCCAGCTCTGACTGCAGAAACACGCTCCTCTCCCCGTGGGGAAATACCGGGATGCTCATGCTTTGGTACAGCCAGAGAAATCAGTTATGGCTGATTGGTGAAGAGACAGAGAAGCCATGATCCTTTGGGGCTGCTCCCAGGGGAGCTTCTACACCCTGTGCCTGGCTCCAGCTTCTCTTTCCCTTTTTGTCTTCTCAATTAAAAAAAAGCAAGTTTTTAGCCAGCAGAAATCCCGAACCGAAGGGAACTCAGTTCAACCTTCCCACAACGCTTTACCACCCCAGAGCAAGTAAGGAAAGATTTGCAACCTATAATTTTGGGGAACGTGGGCAGCACAGGATGAGAGAGGCAACAGGGAGGCTCCAGGGGGCAGAGGTGGCTGTTGGTGGTGGCAGACATAGAAAGCACTATGGCACGACACGGACCAGTGTCCTCGGCACCACCCTGCCCTGAGCACGTCCCAGCCTGGCCACCCACACCAGGACACCCAGAGCACCCCCACTCTGTTGCACTGTCACCCTCCCATCACCAGCAACAAATGCAGGGAGTAAATGTAAGAGAGGACTGAAGTTATGGGTGGGGAGGTGACTTGCTCCAAACCACCCAGCAGAGGCAGCACATCCTCTAAACCCAGCGTGATGCCCCAGCCACAGCAGCAAATCAGGCTCTACTCAACAGGCAGGAGCTCCTCAGTAGCCACAGAGCCCTGCGCAAGGAAAACAAACCTGCTAACGAACGCCTCCATTCAGATTTGTGAGCCCAGGCAAAAAGATTTATCCATAACATCCTGCAAGAAGAAATCCCCCCTTCATTCACACGGTGCATAAAGAAACCTCCTTTCAGCCCAAAGCTCCCACTATCACCCGCTCTCACCCACTGGAAAACTGGGCACAGCAGCCCCAAGCCACCTACTCCAAACCACCACCTTTTGAGCCCGTTATTGCTGCTCGAGGGCAAGCAGTGGCTACAAAAACCACACCAAAACCCCAACCACAGCAGTGGAGAAAACGCTGCAGGAAGCAGCAGCTCATTCATGGTGACCAAGGTGGGGACGCCCCAGGCTAGGGGGGGGGGGACATCGGCAACAGTGAAGCAAAAACCCCTGGAATAAAAAAAAAAACCACAGAAAAATAAACAAAAAGTATCACTCATTGAATAACTGAGTGTTTCATCGGGCAAAGCAAGGCTCTGCCAGGAGCAGCCCTGCAGGAGAAGAGGGAACTGCCAGGATGGGACCAGACCCAGTCCAGAAATTCACCCCCTGAGGGCATTTGGGAGCGCAGGACCCCAGGGTGGCACCCCAGCACCGTGCCCGGCTGGTTCCTCTGAGGGCTGCAGCAGGGGCACAGAAAAACCCCAGCTCCATCTTCAGTTCTTCCTGGAAAGAAGCTCCCAGCATGGGCCAGCGTCACCACTGCTGGCATCCGCTCCCCCAGCAGCCACTCCAGGCGTGACCAACACCACCCCCAAGGTCTTAGGGAGGAGCAGAGCAGCAGCTTGGCCACTGCCACAAAGAGCAGCGATTTTTGGCCTGAAGAAAGAGCCTGTGTGTCCCTCCAAGGCCAGGGAAAGGGACAGGGTGATAAGAAAAGCAGCAGCTTGTACCCGTGGGAGCTCCCGAGAGCAGAGCTGGAGCATCCCTGCTGCCATGGACCACCGGGTATGGGAGCAGCCCCTGCCCACGGGGGAGGACATCGCTGCTTTGCCTCCCTGCCAAGCTGCTTTTGAGCAACCATAAACTCTATGCAAGCCCTTAAAGAGGAACTTCAGATTAAAAATAAATAAATAGATTTTTAAAAAGGGAAGGAAATGCAGACAGCATGGTCATGGCAGACAAGCGTGAGCTTCTGGGTCAGGAGGGGGCACTGGCACCGCTCCTGTCTGCTCCAGAACTGAGGGCAGACACTGCCCCCCCTCACCTCTGATGCTCCTACATTAGTGGTTCGCATTAAACCAGTGATCCTGCCCAACATCCAGCAGGCTTGTCCCAGCCTAGCACATCCCCAGGGCTCCGCTGGGGCCAGACTTGGCCAAAAGCAGCTCCGGGCACTCCAAGCCAAGCTCCAGAATAAAAAAGGGGGGATTTTTTGTTTTTTAAAAACAAGCCTCATGGAATAAGGAGAAGATTTTGTGTTACAGGCAAGAAAGTGAAGCTTGGTTTGAGGGCATGAAGCAGCAGGACCTCCAGTTATAGCCGAGAAACTCCTCTTGGCTCGCCTGGCGGTGCAGGGAAGCTGCTGTTTATACGGTGGGAGCCATATGAGATGAGCTCCTTACTTGGCTGCGACCATGAAGGCTACCTACCATCCTGCTTACTCTCTGCTGCCTCGCAGAGATCTTGGATGGGCTCCACCTACCGCGTTTCAGCCTCTTTACAGACATGAGTAAGTCCCTTCTCCCCGCACCCTGTCTGGGATGCAGACGAATAAAGGTCCAGCTGTTTTCCATGGGGGATGCTTGCCTGTGGGCAGTTCAAGTGACTTGCCCAAAGCCATGGCAGGAGACAAGGGGGTCAGGAGCCCCAGTATCAACCCTCCAGGAAAGGATGGAAGGATGTAGATCTTCCCAAAATTTCCCCAGGCTCCAGCCCTGCAGTGGCTGCACACATTCAGAGGTGGAAACCCCAGGTTTGCTGACTCCTTGGGAATGCAGGGAGAGGGTGGTAGCACCGTCCACCTAATGGGCTCCAGCCAGGATGAAGGAGAGTGACAGACCCACCAAGAGTGCAGCCAGGAATGGGGCTCCTCCCCTGGCCAGATGATCCCTCCTGGGACATGGTGTCAGGCTCACCATGACTGTCCTGTCCCACATACGTCTTCTCACCCAGCCACAAAATCTTGGCACCCATTTGCCTCTGATTTGCTTGCCCCAAAGCATCTCCCACCAGCAGCATGGACCACCCTGGCCAGCAAATCTGTGGCCACATCTAGGGGTGTGGTGTGACATGCGGAACAGCCCTGACACGTGTCCCCACAGATGTGGTTTCAGCCCGGTTGGCTGAGAACAAAATTTTTCAACACTACTAAAGAAAATCCCCAGAAGAAGTAGTAAAAAAGATCAGATCAGAGAATTTTCCCCCCTTGCTTCTCCAGCACTGCCCCAAGTGGCACCATCAGCGGCTCTGAATGGGCATCTCCCTTTTTCACCAAGACTCAGCACGTTTGCACATCAAGGATCAGCCCCCAGTGTCCCAAAGCTTTTTTTTTATTTTTATTTTTTAAATTAAAATGATGTTTAACCCAAAACTTCTCGCTGGGGTCTCTTTGCTTCGTGCCCGCCCTCAAGGGCAAGACCAGGGTTAACAGGGCAAAGCCCAGTTGCCGTGGCTGGATTCAGGCAAAGGGAAGTGCTCAGTCTCCCCATTTCTGGTCTCGGCACCATCCTGCAAACACGCTGTTTTACATGGAAAATCCAATTTCCATCCCTGTTTCAGCAGCATGAGGCGCAGCGCAGGACTGAGCCCTCACGGGGATGGGGATGAAGGGAGCATCATGCTTGAAAAATGCCCCCTATAAACACCCAAACCTTTGCTCCCGGCTAAAGAATACTCCCAAGAACTTGCAAGTCAATCCACCGATCGTTTTCTAATCCTTAATTAATTAAAGATGGGTCCTTTAAGAAAGAGAGCATCTGTGTGGGTCTCCTTTGGGCTGTGAGTAATCCTAAGAATGAGAAAAATGTCGATGCAGTGCAGTCTCGGCACAGTTCAAATTAATTAGAACCCTGCTCCTCGGCTGCACGTGAGGAACTAAATTTTACAAATCGCTTAAACAGCCCTTTGAGGAAATGGCTGGGACGGGACGGGCTTGAGGGGGCTGCGAGGACAGTCACAGCTCCCGCTCCCACCGGAGAACTGGCCATGCTGGATGGAGCCGAGCAAAGGGGGGGACACACTGGGGAGCAGCAGCGGGACCTCTGGCAGAGCTGCCAACAGGGACAACGGCCCTTCTCCGGGCACCTGCCGAGGCACCGCAGCCAGAGCCTCCTGCGACAGATTTGCCAGTAAAAAGGGAAAAGATGAGTTAGCAGATAGTGGTTGTACCCCCTCTGCAGCCATTTACTTCAATTTCAGGGCAAAAAAATGTTTCCCTGGAGAATATTTAAGGAAGAGGGAAGGCAGGAGCAAGCCCCTGCTCTGCAGGGAGAGGTGCAACACCCTACCCCCCCTCTCCCCCCCCCCGAAATGAAGTGGAAGAGAGAAATCCGCAACGTGGCTTTAACTATCACCTGGATCTCTCATGCCCCTCTCCCTGGCAAGGTGCCCCTGGGGCAGCACCTCCACCTGGGAAACCTCCTGGGCCACTGCACCACCCTGGGTGGCTCTAGGGGACCGGGACAGTTTTGCTACCGAAGGCTACATCTATTTTACTTTTCATTCCTGTAATTCCTGCACAAGCTGCCACCCCTCACCCCTGTCCTGCCTGGCTGGCTGCTGAGGGTGCTGGGTCCCCTGGCTGTCCCCTGTGCCCTGCCAGGCACGCAGAGCCACCTCTGCTTTAAAGCCACAAAGACAACACCTCCATTCCCCTCTCCTGCTCCCAAATAACCCAAAGAAGAGCGAGCTGTAATTCCTCAGAGCTGGGTTCGCTGTGCAACAAGCTGTTTCCATTGCAAAGAGGAAAAAAAAATGTGGAGGGAGCTTCAGGCAAAGGCTGCTCTGTTTGTTTGAGGGGCTGTATATTCTTCCCTGGGTCCTCTTTGCCCCCTCCCCTTGCCACAAAGCTGAGGCAATGGTCCTGCACAGGGCACCGAACGAGTAGAGAAGCTGATCCAAGGCACTGGCAGCACCCTGTCCCCACACCGATATGGGGACCTGATCCCTCCTGCAGCCATGGTGGGATGGGAGCTGCTGCCTCAAGTTTCTCCGGGGCAGGAGTGCAGTTGCTTGAGCCATGCTGCAGAGACGGGGCAGCTGGGAGCAACATCCCACCAAGAAGCCATAAACCTCCTGCCAAAAACCAGGCTCTGGTTTTCCAGCTCTCCCGGGGACGAGGATTTGGCAGGAACCCCTCAAGGAAGCGTCAGCTCCCTGGGGAACCCAGCGCCGTCTGCTGGGTGAGGCCCCACCGAGAGCATCCCTGCAAAGAGCTCTCACTCAAGGGATTCTTGGGACCAACCCACCCTGATCCCAAAATCCCTATGAGGGTCCTTTCTGAGCTGCAAAGCCAGCCTGGCACTGGGGGACCTCATATGTGCCACCTCCAGATGTGCACAACCCTACGTCCCCTTTACCCACTGGTTCCAAGCCAGGGTGATGTGGGGGAGAGCAGAGGAAAAATGGGGATGGGGTGGGGGAGACAGAAGGTGTCTGTGCCCACGGGCGAGGGGGGCGCTCAGCAGGAGCAACGCAGCACCGTGGGCCCAAGGCAGCTCAAAGCCGCCTTGTTCCTCGCTCTGCCCCGGCACGGGGTCGGCTGCCACCGTGCTCCTGCCGGCACAGAGGAGCCTCTGTCCTCCGGCTCGTGGCACTCGCCAGACCTGCACCCCACCGACATTTTCCAGGGCAAAACAGGCAGAATCGGTGCTTACAGGTAGCTACGCCCTGCTGAAATCAAGTAACCCCCTTTAAAAGCCACAAAAGGAGGAATTCAGGGCCCTCAAAGAAATTATGGGGAGGTTTAAGAGGAATTCAGCTGTGGATCGTTGGAGGTTCAGCCAAGATGTCTCCAACCAGCAGCAAACCCCAGTATCGCTCTCCTGGACATCCCAGGGTCTGGGGGTCTCCTTCCCCATCGCCTCCTCCTTTCTCCATCTCTCAGACAAGCAGTTTCTCCTGGCTGTACGCCTCCGTGGATCCCTTGCTTGGGACCATTGTCCATCAGCATCACCACCGAGCAATGGCAACCTCGGGTTTGCCCCTCACTGTGCTCAGCCCTGGGCGGCTGCTGGGCTGGGGGTAGCAGGGAAAATGAGGGGCAAAGTGGGGAGCAGTGCCCTCCCATGTGGCCATTTCCAAATCTGCTTTAGATTTGCTAAACATCCTCTAAGAAAATAGGCCAAGGGTTTTACGGGTGTTATTGTTTGGGAAAAAAAAGTAGTCAACTTGGCTCTTTTTTTCTTAAAAAAAACCCCAAGCTTTTCTCAGTAGGGTCAAATTAATCCAAGGAAGCAACAAAAGCAGTTTCTGCTTCTGTGCGAGACTGTCCTGGGGTAAAAAGTGTCTCAAACGGCAATTCCAGGGGCCATCCCGAGGAGCCTCAGGCATCTGGCACACGGTGTCTTCAGGGGTTTTAAAAAAAAAAAAAACCACAAAAATCCCCCCCAAAAAACCGCAACCCCCCCCAACCCATTGACTTTATTGTGAGAAGTTAAGAAAAAAAAAGGAGTCAGCAAATACCCACTCGGGCCCCGATCCCGCGGGGCACTTTTCTGTAGGATTAACACGGCGGGAGAAGTGGGAGAGTCAGGATGGGAGAGGGAGGAACCCGCCAACAAAACACTCCGGCCCCTTCCCGACCTCCCCCTCCGCGAACTGCCCTCCCCGGGGAGACAAAAGGCCGGAGCGGGGCTGCGGGGCGCTGCGGGCCGGCGGTCGCCCCCGGCTCCCCCGCCGCCCCCC